>JAKNRG010105520.1:0-15013 GCA_024706555.1 Mandevilla sanderi x Mandevilla atroviolacea | reverse complement strand
TTAATAACTGTTTTAGTCTCTTCTTCTCAGATAAATACTGCTTGAAACAGTCCCTAGCCATTGTGATCCGAGATGGAACATTAAACAAAGGTTGCACAACACTCATGTAAGATTTAAACCCTTCACCTTCCACAAATCTAAAAGGAAGTTCATCCACAATTATCATTCTAGCCAAAGCATCCCTACAAGCTTCATTGTCAAAACAAACAGCAGTTAAATTACTTCCTGTACCCTCTCCTTGTTCCTTTTTTTTCTGTTGAAAAGTTAAAACTTTTTGCTTAGGATCCCTAAGCTCTCTTGGAAACTTTTTGCATTGATTTAACAAGTGAAACCTTAAATTTGATGTCCCATTCTTTTTCCTATCACATGCATAGGTAGTTCCACACCAATTACATTCAGCCCTCTTTTGAGTATTTATAACCTTTTCAGTAAAATGATCCCATGTCCATGATGCAGGTCTAGTTAGTTTTCTTCTAGACTTACCTTCCTCTTCTTGAGTAGTACTAACAGCCACTGCTCCTTCTTTCCTACTAGGAGGGAGCATTGTTTCATCATTGATTGCTTTTCTCTTTTTTGAAGTTGTAAGAGCAACCTCTAATTCCTCTGCATCTCTTTCTTCACAAAGTTCTTCATCAATTCCAAATTCTTGACCAAAGTTCACTTCATCAGACGGTTCCATATTTGAAGTTGATTCTATTTCCATCTATAAGAAAAGAAACAAAACAGAAGTCATAAATTGAGATTAAAAAAAAAAGACCAAATAAAAAGGAATTGTTATTCATCTTCTGAAGTTCTGATATGAAGTAGCCCAAAAATTAAATTCAAACCAGTGAGTCAGCGCAGCAAGGGACGGGACTTGGTCACGGTTCAGCAACGGCAACGGTAGCGGTCGCCGGTCGGCAACGGTAGCGGCCGCCGGCCAGGGCAGCACCACAGGTCAAAGAAAGTAAGAACGGTAGCAACGGTAGCCGTCTCTCCCTCACTCGGTCACTCCTCTCAACTCTCAAGTCAGGTCAAAGAAGCTCTGCGGCCTGAAGATTGAAGAAGAAGCTCTGCGCAGCAAAAAGGAACTGAAGATTGAAGAAGAAGCTCTGCAGTCTGCACTCTGCAGTAGAGAGATCAGAGAAGGAAGGAGAGAAATGAAGACTGAAGAGAAAGGAGGGCGGGCGTGCGGTGCGGGTGCGGGCAGCGGGCGTGCGGCTGCTTCTTGCCTTCTTCTGCAGAACAACTGTGAACTGACGGACTGAGGAAGTGAGGAGAGAAAAACTCAAATTAGAATTAGGGTTTTAAAAAAAATTACAATTCAGTCCTTGAATTTATGAAATATAAACATTAAACCTATTTATATATATATATATATATATATATATATATATATATATAAATATAATTATATTTTAATCGGTTCGGTTTTTAATCGGTTGGGAGCCATCCGGATCCAACAACCGATCCAACCTAATCGGTTTTGGAAAAAAATCATCCAACCAATCCAATCATCTAATTGGATGTGATTGGATTTGGACGGATTGGATTGGATCGGTTCGGTTGGGTTTGGACCGGTTTGGATTTGAACACCCTTAATATTGGCGCCCACCATGTTCTAAGCTCGAAAAACATTACTTCTATCCCTACTCTTAGTCAATTCTCATGGTTGCTCGTACTAGACACGCTGCTGCCCATGCTGTTTGCGAGGAAACTTCTTGCGTTCAATCACCACATCTACTGGATAACACTTCCCACAGGGAGGGATATCCACCATCCAAAATTCCTTTCCCACCGACATTGGACCTACAAAAGCCTCCTCTACCCCAAGCTAAATCTAAGGATAAACCTCTGCTATCCACTTCCTAAACTAGTGCTCATCCACAAGGCCCGGAAAACCTAGGAGTCAGATGTTCCACATTCGATCGCTACATGAAGCGAGACCGCCCCGCTGGATCTGAAGGATCAGTGAGGTTTGAACTTGTCGAGTCCGATAGAGAAGTCTAGAAGTTATTGGCTAATCATCTAATCGAATTTAAAGATTTTTTAAAGCTCAAGCATACTTCCAAGCCCTCTCCCTAGAAAATTTTTGAATTAGAGGAAGAGGAGGGCTCTTCTAACATTAATGATATCCCCGCAAAGCCTCAAGCTCTAGAACGGCATTCGCCCATCCCTAGCTCGTCTCAGCTAGCTGATCCTGAGCGTATGGACAAGGTTCAACGATTACAAGAACAAATGAACGTGGTTTTACCGAAATTCCAATTACAAAAACCTCAATGGAACCTTCTAGAATCCAACCCTCTTAAGGAGAAATACCAGCTTGCCCCATTCCCTAGTGGCTTCAAAATGCCTTTAATTGAGAAGTACAAGGGGTCCTCAAACCCTAAAGATCACTTAAAGCATTACACTACCTCCATGGTTGTGCATGCTGCAGATGATATGTTGCTATGCCGATGCTTCGCGAGATTAGACTGGTTCGCTTCCATTCCAGTCACGTCTATTCAGACCTTCTCGCAGTTAGGAAGTATGTTTTTATAGCATTTTGCTGGGAGTACAGTACAAAAGAAACCAAGAGCACACTTGTTAAACATCAGGCAATTCAAAGATGAGTCCTTGGCGGCTTTCTTAAAGCGTTTCAATGACGAAGCCCTGCAAGTAAAAGACAGTGATGAAAAAATGTACGTGGAAGCCTTTTGTAATGGATTAAGACAGGGCATATACTCCAACAAGTTAGGCATTTTATAGCCTAGGTCAACCTCGGAGCTGTTGGGAAAGGTTTGTGAGAGGATGAAAAGGGAAAAGCTAGAAAAAAAACTCTAAGACAGCTTGAGCGAGAAGAAATCCTAAAAGCGTAAAATAAATGGGTGAATAAGAAACTGAGAAGAGAGCAGGAGAATAACCGCAAGTTCCTCTATGTTTCGGGACAGCGATCATTCATTCCTCGCTATTATACCGGTGGACATCAGCCCACTGCACAACCCCGAAATACCTCTCAGCCTACATACCCCACTCAATCTTTACCACCAAACCTACCTACACAGCCACCGGGACAATTTCAAACTCGGCAACCAAAGCCTAAGAACCGCACTTTCGCAAATGCAAAACCCGAGACCTCCGCTTCCAAACCGAAACCCAAACTTCACACCTTTAAATGCTCCCAGATCACTTATTCTAACAAAGGTGGAAATTTATGGTATCTTGGGCCCACCTCAGCCCTTACAAGCACTTGTGGAACAAAGAAACTCGTCCAAATATTGTTTCTTTCACAAAGAAATTGGACATCACACAGACGATTGCTATTATTGGAAAAGAGAAATAGAAAATTCCATTCAAAATGGTTAGTTGAAAGACTTCGTGGCCGTGATGCAAGTAAGGCCACCACTTCAACAGTAGCATCGGCAGCAGGAACCGAAAGCAGACAACAGGGGAGTTTAGCCGAGAGTTATCAACATGATTTCAAGGCTGCACTCTCAATGTGATGTTAGGCCAGACAAAAGGCCGAGATTAGCAAACTCGAAAATAGTCCATGATGATTATCCATTAGTCGTTTCCATGTTGATCGATGAATGCTGGGTGAAGAGAATATTGGTTGACACAGGAAGCTCAGCCAACATATTATATTATGAAGCCTTTCAGAAGATCGATTAAAAGACTCAGGTATTAAGACTCAACGAGTACCCCTTATTGGATTCTCATGAGATGTTACTTATGCACTGGGCTCAATCTCTTTATCAGTCGAATGGGGACCGAAAGCTATAGCAGTCAATAAGCAGGCTGAATTCTTAGTCGTGGATAATTGTTCGGCATATAACATCATTCTAGGAAGGCCAGGATTGAATATGATGCAAGCAACGGTCAACACTTTTGAGAATGAGCTTGTAACCACAATCAGAGATCAAGCACACATCATAAAAGGCGACATCAAGCTCGGCCATACTTGTTATTGTGCCTCGATTGCCAAAATCCCATCGAGACTTAAACAAGAGGAGGACAAGTTCGAAGAACCTGAAAGAATAGAACCCTCGGGAGGAATGGAAGAGTTCCAAGTCTCGGTCCTCCACCCAAACAGAAAAGTAATCGTCGGAAAGGGTTTGCCTATAAGAATAAAGCATCACTTGGTGGATCTCCTGGCTAAATTTCAAGACATCTTTGCATGGTCTTCCCATGATTTGAGAGAAATCCAAGAACTTTTGTTGAGCATAAACTCGGGGTTGACCCAGATTATCCACCGGTCATCCAAAGGCAAAGACCTCAGAGCTTTGAGAAACAGGAAGCTATAAACAAGGAGATAGCGGAATTTCTAAATGCAGGAATTATTCAAGGGGTACAATTTCCTATTTGGGTCGCAAATCCAATTCCGGGACTGAAACCCGATGACTCCTGGAGAGTTTGTATTGATTTCACATCTTTAAATGAATACATTCCAAAGAAGCCATTCCCGATGCCTCGCATTGATCAGCTTGTGGATGCGACGGCAGGATTTTTGCTGTTGTGCTTCTTGGACGCACATAAAGGATATCACCAAATCTTGATGGCAAGGGAAGATGAAGACAAAACATCCTTTGTGACTCCACAGGGCCTATTTTTCTATACTCGGATGCCTTTTGGATTGAAAAATACAATGGCTGATTTCCAAGACATGATAAACAGAATGTTCATAAAACAAATTGGCTGAAACATAGAAGCTTATGTAGATGACAACATTATAAAGTCCAAGACATCCGATACCTTCTTCGAAGATTTAGAATAGGCTTTTATAGTAATGCAGACATACGGGAACTAAACCCAAAAAAGTACGCATTTGGTGTAGAAGCTGGCAAGTTCTTGGGATTCATGGTCTCACACAGGGGAATAGAGGCTAACCCATCCAAGATAAAAGCCATATTGGATATGCAACCCCTAAGAACAATGAAAGAGGTCCAAAAGCTAACTGGAAGGATTGCTAGCCTTAGCCAATTTTTATCAAAAGCAGGAGAACGATCCCTTCCATTTTATCAGGTAATAAAAAACACAAAAGGGTTTGAATGGACCCCCGCGTGTGACAAAGCATTCGAAAAAATCAAAAAATATTTACCATCTTCCCCATTGCTTGTATCTCCTATTCTCGGAGAAATGTTAATGTTATATCTCTCGATAGCACAACAAGCCGTAAGCTCAGTCTTGTGTGCCCATCGAGGATCTAACATTAAACCCGTATACTATATAAGCCACGTACCTCAAAATGCTGAAACTAGATATTCATCTATAGAAAAGCACATACTCGCAATAGCCATTACTGTCAGAAAATTAAGGCCATACTTTCAGGCACACACTATCAATGTTCTAACAAATGTGCCTATTCGACAGATAATGCATAAACCAAATATGGCTGGCTGATTGATGCATAAACCAATTGGCCATTGCATTATCAAAATTTTATATTCAATACTCGCCCAAAAAGGCAATCAAAGCACAGGTACTCTCGGATTTCATTCTCGAGTGCGTTATTCCTGAACATAAGGACGATACAATCGAGACTGACAAATCCTCAAAATTACAAGACTGTTGGACCTTCTACACTGATGGTTCAGCAAGAAATGATAATAAAGGAGCCGAGTTCATATTGATCAACCCCGAAGGTATAAAATTCAATTATGCCTTAAAATATGCCTTTGCAATAAGCAATAACGAATCTGAGTATGTAGCCTTTCTTTCAAGCTTAAGAATGGCAAAGAACTTGCACATCAAAAACTTGCAAGCCAAATTAGACTCCCAATTGGTAGTCGGACACGTCAATGGAGAATATGAAGCTCGGGAGGAAAACATGCAAAAGTACCTTTCCTTGGCACATAACCTCTTTGCAAACTTTGAGTTCGTAAAGGTGGAACACGTGCCCGGGAAAGAGAATGCCGAAGCCGATTCTCTTTCCAAGATCAAAGTGGGTAAACAGATCGATGGTTTATGGATAGAACCATTAACAAAAAAATCAATCGATCTTATCCAAATACAATGTTTACAAATGATCTTAATTGGATGACTCCCATTATAGAATACATCCGAGAAGGAAAGCTCCCAGACGAGAGTGAGGAGGCAAAGAAAATCAGAACAACTGCCTCTCGTTATGTACTTATGGATAATCAATTATACCGAAGAGCTTTTTCTTGGCCGCTGCTAAAATGCGTACTCTTAGATGAAGGTAACTATATTCTTTGTGAAGTACATGCAGGAATTTGTGGGTCCCATATTGGGTCTAGAAGTCTCACTCACAAAGTAATGCAAGGTGGATATTTCTGGCCCACTATGGAAAGTGATGTCATAGAACTTGTGAAAAAGTGGCAAAAATGCCAATTGCATGATAATGTACATCACTTGCCCATTACGGAGTTGCGATCTTTAAGTAACCCAATTCCCTTTTATCAATGGGGAATGGACCTTTTAGGCCTATTCCCGAAAGCAATAGGTTCGAAAGAGTCCTTAGTGGTGGCCATTGATTACTTCACAATGTAGATAGAGGCTCGACCCCTTGCTTCCATCACTGCTCGTAAAGTCAAAGACTTTTTCTAAGAAGCAGTTATCACCAGGTTCGGAATACCACAAGTCTTAATACTAAATAATGGGAAACAATTTGATTCGCATGAATTTCGCAACTTCTGTTCTAAATTACACATTGATCATAGATTCACATCAGTAGCTCACCCTCAAACCAATAGGTTAGCCGAGGTAGCAAACTGCATACTTTTGCAAGGTTTGAAGAAAAGATTATACTCAGCCAAAAACAAAAGAGCGGACGAGCTTTCAAGTGTAATTTGGTCGTACAGAACTACACCAAATGCTAGAACTAAAGAATCCCCATTCAATCTATGTTTTGGCACCGATGCAATGATCCCAGTAGAAATTGGTAGTGCATCTTTCAGAATTAAATATTTTGACACAACTCTGAATGATCAAAAGTTGGATGAAAATTTAAACCTTTTAGAAGAAACAAGAAGGCTAGTGGCTCAAAAAGAAGCGCTTTACAATAGACAAATAGCACAATACTACAATCGGAAAGTCAAACCTATGGCATTTCAAGTTGGAGACTTAGTGTTGAAAATAAAACGAAGTTAGCCGCCAAGACACTAACTGAAAGTTAGATGCCACTTGGGAAGGCCCATATATGGTGGCAAAAGTTCTTACCAGTGGAAGCTATATTACAAGACTCGGAAGGAAGACTGCTGGCCCGGTTTTGGAATGGGATGAATCTTCGCAAGTACTATACTTAAAGTTGTAAATCTCATAGAAAAGATTCTTTGATGCTATAAAGAAGCATTTCTTGATGTTACAATTTTTTATAAAGGTATTACTTTTATATGAATATCGTATTGCGCAATTAATCTTGGGCGACACTGAAACAATTGCTTACACATACAGAAGTACAAGTACAGAAATCAATATTTCATTTCATGAACAAAAACAGTACAAACTTGAAATTTTTCATACAAAAATAATAAAGGAAATAAACAAGATTTCCAACATCTAATGCTTTGGAGATTCGGGCACTGTGGAAGGACCAGCATCGGGCACAAATGAAGTTGTTGCTTCCCCTACAACCTTAGTCTTTAGGCTCAACTCTGCCAACTTCTCCTCTAGCACTTTACGGATGTCTTCATCCAAATATCTAATAACTTCCTTAGAGTTAGAAGAAGCATCAGACTCGGTCTCAAATTCTTCCTCTTCTTCCTCTTCCTCCTCAGAGTTACTAGGGCTCGGATAAGTCCTACATCCCTTTTTCATGTTGAAGTCCTCCTCCCAGGGAAGAGGAACCATCTTTTCTCTGTTGGCATAAAACTGCTATAAAAGCACAAGAACGGGGAAGTCAGGATACTTTTCCCATACAAATTGAAGTGTCTGGTCGATAGTGGCACCAACAATTGGCTTAGACAAGCGAAGCTAAAGATTTTGACACTTATCGCCCTTAAAGAAGTCCACTAGTACTTTATTTTGTGCTTTTTTCTTCAAGTGTCCATCCTTGTATTCATATCGCTTGACCAAGTGCGCCGATTCCTTCTGCCACTTTTGACGAGCCTTCCTTTCCTCCAAGTGCTTAGTCCTATACAGCTATGATTTTACATCTAATATTGCGAGTTGGGACTCAGTCTCGGATAGCATCCTCTCCGATTTTTCCAAAGCCTTAACAGCAGACTCGACTTGAGTGCTTAAGCTACGCATTAAAGCCTCATCCTTAGCTTTGTTCTTTATTGACAGCGCCAAAGCCTTATTGGCTTCTTCGAGCATGTCCTCTGTCTGAATTAACCGGGACTTGGTAGAAATGAGGGCAAACATCACAACTTTCTTTTCCTTCTCAATTTCCCTCAATCTCTCCAATTCTTCCCGCTACTTCAGATGGCAATGGTATAATTTAGTCTCTAAACTCAAGCTCTGCAACAATGTCATAATGTTAACACTTGAAAAATTACAACAGAATAAAGGGAAAGTATAAAATATTTTTTAGATACTTACCCTAATCTTCAAAACAGCAATCGTGTCTTCCATCTTCTTATCGGAGAGCCTCTCACAATGTTACTCCTCAGCAGGAGTTCTAAAGTTTGCCAAAAAATCGAAGGCCTTATCCATATGAATAATTCTATCACCTTCTTTGATAGACCATTTGGACACATACGTTATTTCCTCTCCTGATTCCTCGGTACATTGAGGACTCTCCAATAACACTGGTGAAGGGGGTGCAGCTACAGTCTCGGGCAGTACCTCCTTTCTCTTTCTCGATACTTCCCCACCCACACTTGAAATTTTCAGGACATCAAAAACTTCTGGTTCCTTAATTTTGTTCCCCTTCTATACTTTGGATTTCTTGGGAGGCTGGCTACTACTCTTCTTCGAAGGAGAATGTGCCCACTTGCTCTTCTTTTTCTGTACATCTCCTACAGGATCAGTTAAGTCTTTCCCAGCTAAGTAATACACCCCGGGAGTACTAGTGTGATAGCCGTAACTGCGATTAGCTGGCTCTTCATAAACTATGGTATATCCTTTAAACATTGAGGGGACATTCTCCACCTCAGGATGAGGAGATGGTGGTTTGGAGCTCACGGTGTCCGTCGAGTCTTCAATGACTACCTCTCCACAGGCTCAGGCTGCTCACTCGGAGCAACAGTGTCTCGGCTGCCCCGGAAGTTTGGCCCTTGTTTCTAGCCATCATTATGCCCAAAAGTCTCTTTCCTACAAATAATGCATACAAGTCAACGACATTTTACAATTAATATTCAAAGACAAAAGTAAATTTTAAAATTCCTTACTCAATTTGCACTCTATCAAAAGGCTTATCCCTTATTAAACCCGCATCTTCCAAAATTTGGATGTTCCACTCCTCCCGGATTACAATTTCCTCCCCGAACCTTACAAATACATTATACCCATCTTTGTACAAGGCTTCGTGAGGAAGAGAGTTATTCAATTTTTTCCTCAAACTCCAAGGAAATACTAAACCACGAGCACTAAAGCTATCATGGTGGATGAAGAAAAACCCTACCTTCCAACCATGGATACTACTGGGGCTATTACAAATTCTAATAGACTTAGGCCCTTTTTTAATGTAAAAAAATCCACGATCCTCCCATTTCTTATACTTCTGGCCTGGTATGTACAACTTTCGCCACAATTCTAAATTGATTGTCAAGTCGCAAGCTCGGCAAATAATAATAAAGCCTATAGTCATCCTAATTACATTCGGGCTCAATTGCTCTAATTGGATCTTAAAATACTAAGTATATCCTCAAAGAGAGGATGTAAAGGGAATCTATGGCCAGCCTTCAGTTGTCCCTCATAACATGTTAAGTGGCAAGTAGGTGCCACGCTAATCCGATCCCTTACACTTAGAGGTGTCAATCTATAGCCTAAGGGAATATCATATTTTTCCCTAAGCCTCGCTAGCTTATCATCAGAATCCATTGCTGAGACTTGTGTAAAATGTTGGGCAAGTTATACAAGGGGTTCCTTATCATAAGCAAGATCAGTAAAGTCGACAAGAAAGGGGCAGATTCTACTCTGGGCTCAAAATATTTTTGCCCTAAGGAAGAATCACTCTCATCTAAAAGAGGGAAATCTACAAAGTTACCCTGAAATTCATATCTTATCGAAGAAGGTGGCAAATTTGGGGCTCTCCTGTCTACCACAGGCCCGATCCTAACGATCTCATCACCCCCAACCCTAACTGTGCTACTGGTTGGCTTTATAAGTGAAATCAAAATAGCAGATATATGAATTTTACAACAGCAAAAGCAACAAACCTGCATTAGAAGAAGCCATATCAGTCACCAACTACACCTATAGCTTGCACAGCAAAGAGGAAATGCACAGATAGGTCCTAAGGGTTGCTACATTCTACCGGGAAGTGGTTATACGGGAGATATTATCTAAATAATGACAAAACAAGAATACAGAATGGAGCAAAACTCTTTGTATAATGAAAAACAAACCAAAGCTTCTTTCTTTTCTCTTCTCGTAGCAACAATGGCTGAATGCAGAGGGAAGCTTGGGGAAGAAGATGACAAACGAGGGAAGTTTGAGAGTTTGAAATGAGATAAAATGGTGTCCTATACACATATATATGCAGGTGTACCCCCTCAAAATAATGTTACGGACACAATCACCCGCAGATGAAGCGAACTGTTGATTTGATGGTCACGCCATCCCTATATGACACTAGCCGTCCGATGCGAGATCAACTGACATAATGAGTAACAACATTTAATGTCCAAGGTGCGTGTATGGTAAAACGTGCATCTGAAAGCAATGCCTATAAAAAGGTGAAACAGATTTAACCAAAAAGAGGTGTGTCAGACAGTTATTCTTATCAGAGTAGAACTCTATGTATTGGTCTCAGCCTTATTGCACATCTTTTTACCCAGAACACTCTTATCAAGAAAAGAAAAACTCATTTTCATTTGAAGAAAAGTAAGAAGTATTGGGAGTAAAATTAAACTTAGGAAAAAGAGACAAGATCCGGTGGAATTAAACTCGAGAAGAAGGGACAAGACTTGAGTTGAATTAAATTCAGGAAGACATTAAGCGCGTTTAAACTCAAGAATGCAAGAAAGGAAAGTTCTTGAATCTTTGCGGATAAGCATATTTAAAAAATTATACAACACAGTTTAGTCCCGGTTTGAAGACACCGATCTTTATTTAAGACACGTCTCATAAATAAGAAAAGTCTTGGTCTACAAATTGAATCTATTAAAGTTTTATTTATTTTTTGAAAGGGCATATGATGCATAGGCTAAAAATACCCTTTGTGGGCTTTATACCATATGGGCCTTGTGGCCAACCCTTCATGTGACTTGCATCATTCCCATAGTCACAGTCCCCTCTCCTAACCTCGCACCTATAAATAGGAGAAGATTTCTCCCATTTGAGGTACATTGCTCTTTACACTCTAAACACTCTCTCTCTCTAGAAACACTCTCAACTCATTACTGACTTTAGCATCGGAGGGAGACTCGGGTACAACCCTTACCTTTTCTTAGTCCTTGCAGGTTCGGCTTGGTGACCTGGAGTTACAGCAACATCACTCTCTCTCTCTAAGATGCCTACAAGAGGTATGCTATACTTTTCTACTTAGCTCTATGTCCTAAGACCTGGTGTAAATTCTCCTCGGTGACATTAAAATAAGTTTCATTTATGAATTTTCATGTGAAAGTCACGAAAGGATGCTTGGTTAATTGCATGCTAAGTGCAGGAGAAGAATTGTAAAATGCTTATTGGTATTCCATTTACATATCTAGATTAGATCTACAAGTATTTTTTTCTCTTTCTGTATGTTTTATTTTTTAGGTTAAAAGATAATAAAAGCCCCTAAAATTGATTTCTATTAGTGATTAGCAGGTTTTATAGATGGAATAGTACGTTTTGTATGTTTCAAAAGTGCAGTGGTGTAGTTGACCAATTTTAAAGTATGATAGCAAAACTCGTAATTTTGAAAAGTTTAGTAGAATAATAAACAATTTTCATTTCTTCATGGTAGTAGTCTCATTTTAATGTACAAGTATTAAGGGAAATTATTAGTTTATTTACTATTGAAAAAACTAAAGTACTATATATTTAACAATAGAAGGGAATACTAGAAGAAAAAAAGAAGATAATTAATGCCGATGGTGTTAGGCTTGTACTATGAACAACCAATTCGAATCTGGTTGTGATCACCGCCAATAGGAGTCACGAGAGAAATCCTAAGGAGGTTATTTGATGCCAAAGTTAGCCGAGAACTCTGGAGGGGAGAATAATAGAATATTGGAAATAAGTCTCTCTAGCATGTTAATGTACAAAAGTTGAATATTTGTACTTAGTGATAAGAGAGAATATATCACTTATCCCTTTACCCAAATTTCCTAGGATTTGGAATTTAAAGCGAATCTTATCCTCTTTGTTTTTGGCATTCCTTCCCTCCTGACGGAGCCATCATTTCATAATAAGCATGTGACTTATTATATTGGACCTATTCTACAGACTTGATGTAATGGACCTCTTATCTGTTCATTCTTACTTTGAAGATAAAAAGGTCATGGGCCTTGAGTTACACTTGGGCTTAAACCCAACCCTGCAACCCTGCATTCTTGAAGAGACGAATCATCTAGAAAATAAAATCTTTACATGGGATTATTAATATAGAACAGAGATAGTAATTCTCAACTCAATTTATCTAACTTCTTGAAGATTGAACATAAGTTGTGGCTGGCCAAATGTATTTTGAACAATACCTTGCGCCTTATTATGTCATTTACCTAATCTATATCAGAATTTTCCTTCTTTGACTGCATAGTTGGGGGTCTCTTAACCGCAACAAAATAAATTCAAATAAAAAAGGCTTACGAAAAAGGGAAAAATATATATATAAAAGACAGATAGTAATGAGGTTTCTACTATGCTGCCACGTCGCGCTGCCATTTGCCGAAGCCATCATATTAATCTAATATCAGCAATGACGTCGTACGCTAATCTACTTTCCTAATTCGCAGCCCTCATCTTGGTTTTGAGTGCTTCTACCCTATTTCCAGGTATGCGGCTCAACAAATTTGGAAAGCCCCACGCATTCTCATCTCCCAACCTCGAAGATTTGGTAATGCCCTTTACTATTTCGATTCAAACGTTGCAAGTTCAACTTCTCAATTTCCGATTTCATGTTTGGGTTGGATCTGAGTCAATGCATACCCATTTCAGCACCAGATCACATCCGTCGTTTTATGAAAGTCCTGAATCAAATCACCTCTGATCTGCACATTATAGGTTTTTCTCTGGGTCTTCTGATTAGGCACTTACCTATTACATTTGAAATTGTGCATTTTTAGCTAAGCAAGTTGGATATGAGTAAGCCATGCTCGATTTTAGCTTCGCTGTCAGTGTTCTGATTTTGCACTTACCAAATGCGATCGAAAGAGAGGATTTTTAGCTACTTGGCATGGATCTCAGTAAGTCATACCCGAGTTCATCTCGACTTCTCTGCACATTATGCACGTCTCGGGTAAAAACGGTTTGTTCAATTGTTTCAGATAGATCTGAGTATATCCCTCACAGTAGAGGGCTCCATTTTTTTCGCAATTACATATAAGTATAACATTCCGTTTGTGATTTAATTCCCACTGTTTTGCACATTATGCACGACACCCCCCACGTTCGGTTATACGATGCTCATTTCTTACGTGGCATTACTTGAATGTTTCGTTCAGGATAGGTCTCTCTTTTTATAAGAGCTGAATGTTGCAGAAGAATTGAACAATTGCTATATTTCCGAGACACACATACAGATAAGTGTTTCCTTCTTATTGGGTTTTCAATAAGCTCTATGTTAGTAATCACGCCATCTAGCAATGGCACCTGAATTGCAGAATGTTGATTTTTTCCAACTTATCTATATAGATTTATTCTTTAATATTTTGAAGAGGGTTGATTTGAAAAATTTCGGTCGATGCAAAACCATATCAACCCAGTGGTATTCTCAACTATCAATGGATTTTATTATGCTGGAACACAACAAGTTTTGGAAACACTCGAACAAAAGTATTTTTATGATTCATGCTTGCCCCGTAGAAACAATGTTGTCGATAAATTTATCATCAAGTGCTTATCTGATGGTTGTCTTCGATCTATTGATGTGCCATTCAACATAGAGACTGATGGATGAGTAAACATAATTGGTTCAGAGAACAGTAATATCTATCTTAGGGTGTCAGAGAATGGTATCAATAGTCACCTTGCTATTTGAAATCCCCTAAGTAAAAAACTGAAAAATATTCATGATCCTTCCCCTCCAAGTACGAGGTTCCCCATGTGTGTTTATGCATTTGGATACATTCAATATACTACGGAATTCCACATTATAAATGTTTTTAGGGATTCTTGTGATGTGTGTTTTTATAAGAGTTACTCTTCGGTTACTGCGAGGTGGAGTGAGTCCGTTATATGTCCTACTCATATTTACAAGTTAAGTAGAAGGTCAGAGGTGTTGAATGACGTTGTTTACTGGATAACTTGGTTAGATACGAAGAGAGAAGATCCATTTTCTATTGTGAGCTACAATTTCGTATCTCCTGAATGTAGAGAATATCATATCCCACTTTTATGAAATCATCTAAACAAGTTCTGATGACGCATCGTGATAAAATTGGTAATGTTATGTTGGAAAAAGTTAGTTATGTCTTCTCTGTTTTAGTCTATCTTCTTTTTGTTGATTCATCTGGCAGAACAGTCTGAAATAAGATGTTTAAAGTGGATGATTTTTATATTCTAGAAAGCCCTCTTTTCTTCGATGGAAATGAAATGGTTATGGTTGAGGAAATTCGTAGGATGGGTTTGCCAGCTACTTGTTACATTTTTGAATTTTTTTTCAATAAAATTAACGGCTTCACGCACAAAAGAACATCTTTGCAACCTCATTGCTAGAATGACTCACAGGAGCTCATGTAGGTTGTTCTCCACCATGAAGGACTATTCCCTATTTGATGTATATGTTTACTTTATGTTATTTATTTGCGTAGTTATGTAGTTATGAATAAATATAGCTTCTATC
>JAKNRG010105518.1:0-11743 GCA_024706555.1 Mandevilla sanderi x Mandevilla atroviolacea | reverse complement strand
AAAAAAAAGAAAAGAAGAAAAGATTGAATTCCATGCGAGTATATTAAACATTACGGAGGAAAAGTTCCCATTTTAAGAGGAAAATTGTAAAACTTCTGATGACGTCACCAATCCAAATATGCAAAAAATAAACATAGACAAGGACCAGGTCTCCCTCTAATGCTAAAGTTAGTATCAGTTCTAGGGTATAATTGTCTGAAGGTATTTACGGAGTCAAAGCAACGTATCTCAGATAGCAAAGTTCCCCATCTATTTATAGGCGAGAGGTTGGGAGAGAGACACTGAAGAATGTCAATGTGAGATTAGTTCAAGTCTCAAAAAGGTGCTTTTCAGCCTATGTGTTGTCCCAAAAGGGTGCTTCTTTAGGCTATGCATCATATGCACTTTCAAAAAATAAACAAAAATCATCGGCCTCTGTAAGTCTTGGGCTATTACTCGAGACTGCTGCCCCCGGTGGAAATTTCATCCAAGCTTTCTTTTTCTCGATGAAATTGAGACTTAGATAAGGATCGATGTTTTTTGGAGTTTATTAAGTTCTTATACAATAGGCCTTCATTTGAGCTTGCTTGCTTTCTCTCTCTCTTTTCTTTTTTGTCAAAATCGGATCTGAGTTTTCTTTCTCAACGAATCCGAGCTTTTCGAATCTCAGCTTTCTTTCTCGACGAATATGAGCTTTCTTTCCTGATGAATCTGAGCCTTCTTTCTCGATGAATCCGTGTCTTTTTTCTCGATTAATAATAAAGCTGAAAGCACTACCAAAAGTTCTATTCTAATAAGAACAAACGTCTGACACATCTTCTTTTGTTCAAATCGTAGTTAGTTTTACCTTTTTATAGTCATTAATTTCGGACGCACATTTTACTATACACGCGCCTTGAGCATTAAATGCCAATAATCATTGCGTCCGTTGATTTTACATCGCACGACTAGGATATTTAAGGGATGGACGTGGCCATCAAGTCAGCCGTCACGTCACTTTAGTGCGGGTGTGTATATGTACGTTACACTATTTGAAGGGATACTGATGTTCTTCTTGCTATATATGTATGCGTGAATATGACCTTATTTCAAATCTTACCTTCCCTCGTCTTTCATCTTCTTCCTCAAACTCTCTCTTAAACTTGGCCATTGTTGCGACCAAAAGAAGAAAAAAAAGGCTCAACCTTTGGTTTGTTTTCCATCATACTAGGAGTTTTATTCCATTCACCATTCTTGCTTGGTCATTATTTAGATAATATCACTCGTACAAAGTCATTCCCGTAGCTATATTTAGCATTTTTCTGTGATTTGTTCTTCGTTGTACAAGCAATATTTCTGGTTGCTGACTAATATGGCTTCTTCTAATGCAGGTTTGTTGATCTTTTGCTGCTGTAAATTCGTATAACTGCTATTTATATCACAATATGCAGCAAACCAATAGTGCACTTGGGGTTGGGGTGATGAAATTGTTAGGATTGGTCCTATTGTAGATAGGAGTGCCCCCAATCTTCCTCAATCCTCTATCAGATATGAATATCAAGGGAATTTTGTGGATTTCCCAATCCTAAACAAGAGTGACGCTTCCCTCGATCAAAGATATTCTGAGCCGAAAGTAAAGTCTGCCCCCTTTATTGTTGACCTGGCTGATCTTGCTTATGATGAGGGACCTCTCAAGAAACTTGCACAACATTTTACTCGAATTTCAGCCATGAACTCCAATGATAAGTTAGAGAAACTTAGGAGAAAAATGATATCCCCTTGGGTTATCAATTGACACCTCCGGGTGTAGAGGATATGATTAGCATGGCCCCTACTGGTCATTGATCTTGTTATGAGGGACAGTTAAAAGCTGGGTTGAGATTCCCTTTACACCCTCTTTTTGAAGATATTCTAAGATATTTCAAAATTCAATTAGGGCAATTGAGCCCGAATGTAATTAGAATGACTATAAGGTTTATCGTCATATGTCGAGCTTGTAGTGTGACCATTAGTTTAGAGTTGTGGAGAAAATTGTACATATTAGGTCAGAAATATAAGAAGCAAGAAGGCCGTGGGTTTTTTTTATATTAAAAAACAGCCAAAATCAATTAGTCTTTGTAATAGCCCTAGTAGCATCCATGGGTGGAAAGAGGGGTTTTTCTTCATTCATCACGGCAGTTTCAGTGCTCGTAGCCTAGTATTTCCTTGGAATCTTAGGAAAAAATTGAATAACTCCATTCCCCACAAAGCTCTGTATATAAATGACTATAATGTGTTAGTAAGGTTTGAGGAGGAGATTGTGATTCGTTAAGAGTGGAACACTCAGATACTGGAAGCTTCGGGTTTGATAAGGGATAAACCCTTTAATATAGTGGAATTGAGTAAGGAACTTTGAAAAAATTGCCTTTGTATTTGTTTATCCACTGTGGATTGGGTATTGACTTATATTTATTCTAGGAAAAAGGCTTTTGAGTATGCTGATGGCTCGAACCAAGGGCCAAACTTCCGGGATAGCCGAGACTGTTGCTCCCAATGAATTACCCGAACCTGTGGAGAGGGGTAATCATCGAAGATTCGGTGGAGACAGAAAACTCCAAACCGACTTCCCAAAGCCTACCGCAGGTGAGAGGTTCTCCCCTGAGGTGGAAAATATTCCCTCCATGTTTAAAGGATATACGATAGTTTATGAAGTGCTAGCCAACCGAAGCTACGACTATCATACTAGTACTCCCAGGGTATATTACTTGCTTGGGAAGGACTTAGCTAATCCTGCAGGAGGTGCACAGGAGTACAGTGTTCCTCCCTAGTGCGCACGTTCTCTTATGAAGGCAAGTGGTCAACCTTCCAAAAAATTCAAGGCACTAAAGGTTATCCAATTTAAGGAGCCAGTAGTCTCTGGTGCCCCTAAAGTCTCGGGGGTAGGAGCTAAGGTATCGGGAAAAGGCAAAGAGAAAGTGGTGCCCAAAACTGTTGCTGCCTTGCCTCCCCCTATACTGCCAGAGAGTCCTCAACATACAGAGGAATCAGTTGGGGAGGGAATTTTTGTTCCAAAGTGGTCCATTAAAGAAGGGGATCGTATTATCCATATTGATCAGGCCTCAGACTTTTTGGCTAACTTTCGGACCCCTGCAGAGGAATTACATTGTGAGAGGTTCTCTGAAAAGAAATTAGAGGAAACAACTGTTGTGCTAAAGATGAGAGTAAGCTCTTTGAAATTTGTCTTTCCCTGTTCTTCTTTTTAGTGTATATTTTTGGCTAAAGGTATCAACATTGTTGTAGAGTTTAAGTCTCGAGACCGAACTCTATGATCGACATCTGAAGCAACGGGAGAAGTTGGAGAGATTGAAATATATTGAAGCTAAAAAGCGCTTAGTGGTGTATGCACTCACCACCACCAAATCCAAGTTGCTGAAGATGGAGGAGAAGCTTGAGGAAGCCAACAAGGGCTTGGCAATGGCTATAAAGAATAAAGCCGAAAGTGATGCCTTGGTTTATACTTTAAATACTCAAGCTGAGTCTACGATCCAAAGTCTGGAGAAATTGGAGAGGTTACTCTCCGAAACTGAATCTCGCTTGGGTGTGGCAGATGTCAAGGCTGAACTCTATAAGGCTAAGTATCTTCAAGAAAGAAAAGCTGGGCGCAAGTGGTAAAAAGAATTGGGACGACTAGTTAAGCACTATGAAGATCAGAATGGGAACTTGAAGAAGAATGTACAAAATGAAGTGATAATGGATTTCTTTCAAGATGCTAAGTGCCAAAATTTATGGCTGCGTTTGTCTAAACCGATTCCGGGGGCTACTATCGATCAAACATTGCAATATGTTTGGGAGAAATACCCTGACTTTCCCATTCCCGAGACCTTGTAGTAGTTCTATGCCAATAGAGAAAAAATTGTTCCCCTGCCTTGGGAAGAAGAATTTGACATGAAAAAAGGGGTGTCGTACTTACCTAAGCCCTAACCATTCCAAAGTCGAGGAAGAAGGAGTTGAAACTGACTATGAATTCGATTCTTCTTCTGATCAGGAGAAAGTTAGCAGGAATTTGGGTGACGATATTCGCTATGTTTTGGAAGAACGACTATCCCAACTAAACTTAACAACTAAGGCAGTAGTGGACGCTGCTCTCGAATCTTCTTCAAATTTGATTTTAGATTTTTGTGATCTTTTTATTTTTGAATGAAATGTTATCTTTCGTAATTGTAATACTTATTATTCTTGAATTAAACAACAACTTTCATACTTGCGAGTGTATTCAAACATTGTTTTACTATCGCCAAAGAATAAAGTATGCAATCACGATTTTAAACAAAGTAAAGAATCAAGATGATATTTCCAACATTTCTAAAGTACGTTCATAAGATTTACAATTTCAAGGATGAAATTTTTCATAAAACTCAACATTGCACGGGTAGGTTCATTCCATTCCAAGATCAGGCCAGTATTCTTCCTTCCAAGTCTTGTAGCCAATAGCTCCCATTAATGAGAACTTTTCCCACCACATATGGGCCTTCCCAAGTAGCGTCTAACTTTCGATTAGAATCCTGACGGCTAATTTCACTCTTCCTCAACACTAAATCTCCAACTTGAAATCTTATCGATTTAATCTTCCGATTGTAGTAATGTGCTATTTGTCGCTTATAAAGTACCTCTTTTTGAGCCTCTAGCCTCATTGTTTCTTCTAAAACATTCAAATTTTCAACCAACTTTTGATCATTCAAAGTTGTATCGAAATATTTTATTCTAAAATAGGCACTCCGACTTCTGTTGGGATCATAGCATCGGTGACAAAACACAGGTTAAATGGGGATTCTTTAATTTTGGCATTTGGCGTAGTTCTGTACGACCAAAGTACACTTGAAAGCTCATCTACCCATTTCGTTTTGGCCGAGTCTAACCTTTTCCTTAGGCCTTGCAGAAGGATGCGGTTTCCTACTTCGGCTAATACATTGGTTTGTGGGTGGGCCACTGACGTGAACCTGTGGTCAATGTGTAATTCAGAACAGAAGTTACGGAATTCATGTGAATCAAATTGTTTTCCATTGTCCGTTATTAAAACTTGTGGGATTCCGAACATGGTGATAACTTCTTCCTAGAAAAAGTATTTAACTTTGCGAGCAGTGATGGGTGCAAAGGGTTGAGCCTCTATCCATCTTGTGAAGTAATCAATAGCCACCACCAAGAATTCTTTCAAACCTGTGGCTTTCGGGAACGAGCCTAAAAGGTCCATTCCCCATTGATAAAAGGGAATTGGATTACTTAAAGATCGTAACTCTGTAACAAGTAAGTGATGTACATTATCATGTAATTGACACTTTTGACATTTTTCCACAAGTTCCATTGCATCACTTTCCATAGCGGTCCAAAAACACTCGGCTCGCATTACTTTGCTAGTGAGAGTTCTAGACCCTTAATGAGAACCAAAAATGCCTCATGTATTTCTCGAAGAATATAATTACCTTCATCCGAAAGTTCGCTTATTAGAAATGGCCAGGAGAAAGTTTTTCGATATAATTGATTATCCATAAGGACATAGCGAGAAGCGATGGTTCTGATTTTCTTCGCCTCCTCACTTTCGTCCGACAACTTTCCTTCTTGGATGTATTCTACAATGGAAGTCATCCAATTGAGATTATTTGCAACACATTGTATTTGGACGAGATCAATTGACTTTTTGGTTAATGGTTCTATCCATAGACCATCAATCTATTTACCTGCTTTGATCTTGGAAAGAGAATCGGCTTCAGAATTCTCATTCCTATGCACATGTTCTACTTTTATGAACTTAAAATTCATAAAGAGGTTTTGTGTCAAGGAAAGGTACTTCTGCATGTTTTCTTCTCGAGCCTCATATTCTCCATTCACGTGTCCCACCACAACTTCGGAATCTAACTGGGCCAGGAAGTTTTTGATGTGCAAATTCTTCGCCATTCTTAAGCCTTCAGGGTTAATCAGTATAAACCCTACTCCTTCGTTATCATTCCCTACTGAACCATTGGTGTAGAGGGTCCAGGAGTCTTGCAATTGTGAGAATTTGTTAGTCGGATGTGTCAACCTTAGATTTGGGAATGGTACATTCAAGGATGAAATCCGAGCTTGTGCCTTAATTTCCTTCCTTTGCGAGTATTGAATGTCAAATTCAGACAATTCAATGGCCCATTTCATCAATCGGCTAGCTAAATCTGGTTTGTGCATTATCTGTCAAATAGGAACAATTGTTAGGACATTGATAGTGTGTGCCTGAAAGTATGGCCTTAATTTTCTAGCAGTGATGGCCAGTGCAAGTATGTGTTTCTCGATGGATGAATATCTAGTTTCAACATTTTGAAGCACATGGCTTTTACAATACATTGGTTTAATGTTAGCTCCCCGATAGGCACACAAAACCAAACTCTCGGCTTGCGGCGCTACTGAGAGATATAACACTAATCTTTCCCCGAGAGTTCGGGATACGAGCAATGGTGGAGATGATAAATATTTTTTTGATTTTTCAAATCTTTGATCCATTCAAACCCTTTTGTGTGTTTTTATTACCTGGTAAAATGGAGGGGATCGTTCTCCAGCTTTTGATAAGAATAGGCTAAGGGCAGCGATCTTTCCAGTTAACATTTGCACTTCTTTCATCGTTCTTGGGGGTTGCACTCCAGTATGGCATTTATCTTGGATGGATTCGCATCTATCCCTTTGTTGGAGACCATGAACCCCAAAAATCTACTAGCTTCTACCCCAAATGCACTTTTCTTGGGGTTCAGTTTCATCCCATATTTCCGCATTACTGTGGAAGCCTCTTCTAAATGTTCAAAAAATGTATCAAATGTCTTGGATTTAATAAGGATATCATCTACATAAGCTTTCATGTTTTGGTCGATTTGCTTTACGAACATTCTGTTTATCATATCTTGGAAATCGGCTCCGCGCATTTTTCAATCCAAAAGCAACCAAGTATAGCGAAATAAGCCCTGCGGGGTCACAAAGGATGTTTTGTCTTCATCTTCCCTGGCCCTTAAAATTTGGTGATATCCCTTATGTGCGCCCAAGAAGCATAACAAAGGAAATCTTGCTGTCTCATCTACTAGCTGATCAATATGAGGCATCAGGAATGGCTTCTTTGGAATGGCCTTATTTAGGGATGTAAATTCGATGCAGACTCTCCAGGAACCGTCAGGCTTCGGTACCGGAACTGGATTGGGTACCCAGATAGGGAATTGTACTCTTCGGATAATACCTGCCTTCAACAATTATGCTACCTCATTGTTTATGGCTTCTTATTTCTCAAGGCTTTGGGGTCTTTGATTCTGTATGACCGATGGATAAGCTAGGTCAACTCCGAGTTTATGCTCAACGAATGTTCTTGGGACTTCCCCCAAATCATGAGAAGACCATGTAAACATGTCTTGGAATTTATCCAGTAGCTCCACCAGGTGATGTTTCATTCTTACAGGTGGACCCTATCTGATGGTTATTTTTCTATCTGGGTCGAGGACTGAGACTTGGAACTCTTCCATTCTCCTTGAAGGTTCCATCCTTTTAGGCTCTTCTCCGAACTTGTCCTCTTGTTTAAGCCTCGATGGGATTTTAGCGATGGTCCCGTGATAGCAAGTATGGACGAGTTTAATATCACCTTTTATAATGTGACCCTGATCCTTTATCGTGGTTATAAGCTCATTTTCAAATGTGTTAACCATCGCTAGCATCATGTTCAACCCGGGCCCTCCTAAGATGACGTTGTATGCCAACGGGTTATCCACCGCAAGGAATTCTGCTTGTTTCTTGACTGCTGTGACTTTCGGTCCCCATTCAACTGATACAGAAATCAAGCCCAATGCGTAGATAATATTGCCTGAAAATCCAATAAGGGGGACCCGTTGGGTCTTGATATTTGAGTCTTTTAATTCCATCTTTTGGAATGGTTCGTAATACAGTATGTTGGTCGAACTCTCAGTATCAACCAAAATTTTTTTAACCTAGCAATCGACAATTAACATTGAAATCACCAACGGATAATCATCATGGACTATTGTTGAATCTGCTAGTCTGGGACGTTTCTCTGGCTTAACATCACATTGAGAGTATAATCCAGATATCATGTTGATAACCCTAGGCTTAACTTCTCTATTATCTGCTTTCGGCTCCTGTTGCCATGCTGTTGTTGGGGCGGTGGCCTTATTTGTGTCATAGCTACGAAATCTTTCGACTGGCCATTTTAAATGGCGTTTTCTATCTCTCTTCTCAAGTGATAGCAATCGTCTGTGTGATATCCAATCTCTTTATGAAAGAAACATTATTTGGAAGAGTTTCTCCTTTCTGTAGGTGCATAACTTTCGACTTTTTTTAATATCAACGACCGGGGAGCATTTAGGGATGTGAAGTTTGGGTTTGGTTTGCGCGCGAGGGCCTTGGATTTGTAATTGTGAAGGTGTGGTTATTAGGCTCAGGTCTCCGAGTTTGAAATTGTATCGATGACTGTGCTGGTGGAATGTGTGGTGGTAAATGTTGGGTGGGGTGTGTAGCTTGAGAGGTGTTTTGGGGTTGTGTGGCAGTTTGGTTGTCCGCCAGCGCAGTATCAAGGAACAAATGATCTTTGCCCTGAGAGTGAGGGGAATTTCTTCTATTTCTCCAGCTCCTACCCCTTTATCCATTTGTACACCTTTCCTAATAGCTCTGAAGTTGAGTTTAGCTGTAGAATGCCCAGTTTGTTAGAGTAAATCTCCGGTCTTTAGCCGTTGCAGAAAGCTACCACATACATTTTCTCGTCACTATCTTGAACTTGTAAAGCTTCATCATTAAACCTCTTTAAGAAAGCCGCTGAAGATTCGTCATTGAATTGTCGGATATTCAACAAGTGAACTCTCGGCTACTTCTGTAGTCTAATCCCGGTGAAGTGTTGTAGAAACACGTTTCCCAGTTGAGAGAAGGTATCGATAGACTTGGTCGAGATGGAAGTAAACTAGTCCAATGCCCGTCCCGAGAGAGTACTCGCGAAGTATCGACATAATAGGATGTCATCCGAGGCATGTATGACCATGGAAATGGTATCATGTTTTAAGTGATCTTCAGGATCGGAGGAACCGTTATATTTGTCAATCATGGGCATCTTAAATCCCGTGGGGAATGGAGCAAGTCGATATTCCTCCTTCAGAGGGTTGGACTCCAAAAGGTTCCATTGTGGCTTTTGCAACTGAAACTTTGGTAAAATCATTATCTGTTCCTGAAACTACTAAACCTTGTCCATAAGTTAGGGATCGTCCAATTGAGAAGAGCTGGGAAAGGGTGAATGCCTTTATAATGGATGAAGCTTTGCTGGGATGTCATTAATATTGGATGAACCCTCCTCTTCTTCTATTTCCATAACATTCTGAGGAGAGGGTTTAGAAGCATGCTTGAGCTTTAAAACCTTTGAATTCGGTTAAGTGATTCGCTAGCAACTTCGGGACTTCTCTATCCGACTCAACAGGTTCTGACCTCACCGAGCATTCAGAGCCAGTTGGGCGGTCTCGCTTCAGGTACCGGTCAAACGTGGAGCATCCGACACCTACGTTCACCGGGTCTTATGGGTGAGCACTTGTTCGGGAGGTAGATAACAGAGGTTTGTCCTTAGATTTTGCCTCAGGCAGAGGTGGCTTCTATAAATCCAGTGTCGATTGGAAAGGAATTTTAGATGGTGGATGTCTCTCCCTGTGAGGGTTATTGTCCAGTAGATGTGGCAATTGAATGCGAGAGGTTTCTTCGTATAATGCACGAGCAGCAGCATGTCTAGTACGAGCAGCCATTGGAATCAATAAGTTATGGTAGTGAAAGTGGTATGTATATCGAGCTTAGAACACGGTGGTCCCCAATATGTTGGTACTAAAAACTCTACGTCACCAATCTGAATCTGCAAAGACTAAGAAGAGACAAGGGTGGTACCCAGATCTCCTTCCGATGCTAAAGTTAGTACCAGTTCGAGGGTATAATTGTCTGACGGTATTTAAGGAGTCAAACAATGTACCTTAGGTAGGAAGGCTCCCCTTCTATTTATAGGCGCGAGGTTGGGAGAGAGACACTGAAGAATGTCAATGTGGGATTAGTGCAAGTCCCAAAAATGGACTTTTCAGCCTAATGCGTTGTCCCAAAAGGGTGCTTCTTTAGGCTATGCATCACCTTCCTTCCGGAATTAAATGTTCCATTTTGATTTATATAAAAGTTAAGCAATATCTTTGACTTTTAAAAAAAATTACCTAATCATCCTGGGTTAGTTGGAAGTTAGTTTCTTAAATTAAGGAAGATCTCTTAAATTAAAAGAGAAAAATCTCTTTAAATTAATGAGATTATTAGTGGAATGTTATATAGAAAATATGATATTTTAAGAAAGTGGATATTCATTTATTGACAAATCAAAATAGAAATAGAGACATTCAATTCGGACTGAGGAGTATCAAATGATAAGTGATGCATAGGCTGAGAAGCATCATTTATGGGCCTTGCACTATGTGGGCCTCGCAGGCACCCTTCATGGGCCTTGCACTAATCCCACATCGACATTCCACAATGTCTCTCTCTCTCACAACCTCGTTCCTATAAATTGGGGGAGACCTCTCCTACTTGAGGTACGTTCCTCTAACTCCTTGAATGCCTTGAAGCAATTAAACCCTTAGATTGATATTAACTTTAGCATCGGAGGGAGACTTGGGTACAACCCTTGCCTTTTCTCTATCCTTGCAGGTTCAGACTGGTGACGTGGAGTTTTCATCAACATCATATTGGTGCCCACCATATTCTAAGCTCGAAATACATATCATTTTCATCACCATAACTGCTTGATTCCAATGGTTGCTCATACTAGACATGTGGCTGCCTATGCATTGCGCAAAGAAACCTCTCGCATTCAATCACCCCATCTACTAGACAACACTCCTCATAGGGAGAGACATCCACCATCCAAAATTCCTTACCCACCGACCCTGGACTAACAAAGACCTCCTCTGCTTGAGGCTAAATCTAAGGACAAACCTCTGTTATCCACCTCCCGAGTATATTAAACATTACGGAGGAAAAGTTCCCATTTTGTAGAGGAAAATTGTACACGTTCCGTCCGGAATTAAATGTGTCATTTTGATTTATATAAAAATAAAGCAATATCTTTGACTTTTAAAAAAAATTACCTAATCATCCTGGGTTAGTTGGAAGTTAGTTTCTTAAATTAAGGAAGATCTCTTAAATTAAAAGAGAAAAATCTCTTTAAATTAAGGAGATTATTAGTGGAATGTTATATAGAAAATATGATATTTTAAGAAAGTAGATATTCATTTATGGACAAATCAAATTGGAAATAGAAATATTCAATTCGGACTGAGGAGTATCAGCTAATAAGCTAGGCTTCTTTGTGTCACAGAACTTTGAAGAATTCATCACAACGTATCAAACCAAAACTCAAAGGATTGCATTATTTTATTTGCTAGTAGTATCAAACCCATGATCAATCTGGTTTCACAACTTAGAAGCGTATTAAGCTTTTGCAGATAATTAGAGGTTTGAGCTCCGAGTTTCAACAGTGGAAGCAGACATATCCCCTGCCTTATGTGCTAGCTGCTATTGTCTCCCAGTTTCCAATAAAACCAAACCCTCCAGTTGCCAATGACGAGGACATGAAGGATGAGAATGTTGATATTTAGTTATCTTGGAAAATTTATTACATTATTTTTATGTTGGAATATTGAAAACCTCATTAACTATTTTGAGATATTTGTAGTTTGGTTACTTATGTTTCTATATTATGTTTTTAATATTTCTATTTCATTCTCTTTATATC
>JAKNRG010105502.1:1542-12004 GCA_024706555.1 Mandevilla sanderi x Mandevilla atroviolacea | reverse complement strand
GCCTTGGTGACAATGATTTAGCTAAACTATCATGTTTAATCTTGATTCTTTTGTAGAGTAGAACAATTAATCTTGATTCTCACCTTCTCCATAAGTAGTGGCGGAGCCCCATACATTTCACTGGGTTCATTTGACCACAATGAATTTTTTTTCCTCTTTTACACTTATATTTAATATCTAAAAAATTAAAATTCACCTTTAATTGACCCCAGTAAAATAAATGAATTTTTTAATAAAGGGTTAATAATTAATTATGTACACTTTTTAACACTACATTTTCTATTTTAATGTAATTTTTGACCCCACTAAATAGAAGTTTTGGCTCCGCCAATGTCCATAGGGACGAGTGTGAAGCTTTTGCCCAAAGAACTGAGTCCAACGTGGTAGGTCTTGATAAGCTTTGTTCCCAGTACAACATTGTCCTTCTACCATGCCCAAATGGATCACTTGCTAGCATCCAAACAGGTTTGATAACCCATTTACAAAGCTGACTTGAAAGTCGGATTGACCCCACCTCTTCACTGCCTATTTTTATTCCTCTAGCCTTGTTGACTCCCAACTCTATACAAGTGATCAAAGGTTTTATCCTTTGCTATCATGTGCGTAAAATCCCTATGAGCTTAGACATCTTTAGGGTTGTTTATAGGTTGGGACCGAGCTCCGTAGGCACTGGGAAGGGGTACGTCATGCTAACCCCATGATGCAACTATTATGTCTATTCCCAAAGGAATAAAGAATTGGAAAAGGCTTTCCTTTTTCTCCTTCTTCCCTCTTCTTGCTTCTCACCTGCTTGGAACATGCAAGTAAGCTTTAACAATGAACCTCCCACTCTCTCTCTCAACTCGAAGCCAATGCTGCCCGGATTATCTTTGAAATATTACTGGTGTCTGGATCTAACTTTATAAAAATTCCCTTTCCCAACCCAGGGCAGGAGACTCTTATTTTGAGTATGGTAGGATTCCACAACATTAACAAGTGAAACCTTTCGAAATTGCCGAGGTAATTAGGTGTCTCTGATGATGGTAGTCTTGTCTATTACTTTCCCCTCTGCCCTTTTATTGGCTCTGATTATTTCTCCTTCGATATTGACATTTACTCCCTCTTTGGTTAACATGTGGAGAAACCTCAACGTTGCGCTTGATGCTTAAGAGAAGTCTTCCAAAAGAAAAGAAGTTGACAGGCATACCTCTTCCGAGCCTCTTCCTCCACAACAGACAACTAGAAGTGCTTCTGAAAATCCTGAAAGAAGAGATGATGGGTTGCCTTCACTACCACAAAGGGAGTCTCTAAATCAGAAGAGATTTGAAACTCCCATGCAACATCTTCGGGATGAAAAGTCTACCTTATTATCACGGTCTCGAAGGGGGTCTCCCACTTCTCTACAACATCATCGAGAGGACACGTCGTCTCCTCAACATCCTTGGGAGGATAGGTTTACTTTATCTTCTAAGCAAAGGGGCTTTACTACTTCTCTACTGTACCGAGGTGGTTAGAAAAGTGGATTTGCTGCTTCTCTACAACAATAATGAGGTGGTCAGCAGAAGGGGTCTTCCTTGCACTAAGGGAGGTCTATCACTTCCTCGCAACCACCATGGGGTTTACTTCATCCCAATAAAGGGGGTCTGATGTGAGTTCCTCTCATCACGAGACTTGTCTTGAGATGACTCAAATGCCTCCGCCTTATACACATCCAGAGGGGGCCTCCATCGAATCTACCTTTTCCACATCTGCCATGGGATGAATTATCACATCTCTTGAGAGAGTTTACCGTGAATCAGAAGCAGGCCTACCAGAATCTTCTAGAGCCACCGCTAACAACACTTGCTTGCCTCAACTTTCTATGAGATAAGGTGATTCAATGACACAGTGGCTACATCCTCAAGCCTTTATCATCGAGTCTGTCTCTCCGCGCGACAAAGATATGGCTGATAGAATGACTATTCTTAAGTTAGATGACATGCTAGGATCTCTCATAGCTGGAGTAAGTACTTCTCCCTCCATTTTTTTTTCTTTTGTATCATGATTTTATCACCCCTGAGTAAATCGATTTTTTTCTCTACAGGTGGTTTTTTCTGTGAGGGAAAAATTGAGGTGGTCTGCTACTAATGATGTTTTCGTCAAAGAACTTTCTGCTTCTAATGACTCTCTTAAGGCCAGGATTGCTGGACTTGAGAAGGAGAAATCCAAGATAGCCGTCGAGAAGGGGCATCTAGTGAAGACCTTGGAAGTTGAGGAAAGTGAGACTGCCCCTCTGAAGGCTCTTAACAAGAAGAAGAAAGGAGATAATGAATTCCTTAAGTGTGCTAAATCAGAGCTACTGCAGACTGTTGAGAGCCAAAAAGATAAGTTGCTTCAAATGAGAGATCAACTAGAGTATTATCGTACCCGTCTAGGTGAATCTTATCACCATAGGCATTCTGTCTCCAATATGGCCAGACATCTTTATTCTCGATTTACAAACTTGAAAAAGAATTATGGCAAAGATTGAGATTCAATGAAGATGCCATCATTGCTTCTAACAGAGCCAAGAAACTAATTGGAGGGTGGTTTGTTCCTTGTGCGACTGCGGCTTACCACAAAACTTTGGGGAAGTTGAAAGAGATTAACTCGAACTTGATCGTTGATCTTGAGATGGATGAAAAATGGGGAAACGAAGACTTGCTTGTTGACCTTCCTTGGTCTGCCGAAGAAGTTGACTATTCAAAGGACAACTCTTCTAAGGCTTAGGTGGAAAAGGATGACTCTTTCTCTAAGGAGTTTGAAACACTTTTGACTGCATATTCCGATGCTACACTTCCTCGGGTTGATGTTCCAAATGTTGAAATTTCTGAGTTTCCTTCAATTGATACCTCTCAAGCACTTGTGATTATCATTCCTCGGGCTCAACTTGACGCTCCTTCGTCTTCTATTTTTGTTGCTCAGCCTAGTGTTCAGGTCTCGGTTGCACCATCAATCTATCCTCTTTTATCATCTGACATTGTCTCCCCAAACTCTGAAGTGCGTAATTATTTGCAGTTTTTGATTTCCTGCCATAGCACTTCCGTTATTTGCTTTGAAGTAAATGATTAAATTTTCCTCTTGTCATTTTGTAGAAAACCTTCATCCCAATGAAGACAGCATGGAAGATGACTTTGACGATGTTTCTCTTGTCAAACGTAGGGCGGGAAGGGTGGTACTCTCGGATTCTGAATAAAACACAAAGGATTCTTGTAATAGAGTAGGCCACTTTTGCTTCAGTTTTGGATTCTCTATTTTTGTCTTTTTACAACTCTTGCAATATCTCTGCATCGAAGAATTTTTGTCACTTTATGACTTTTGAGTTCATGTCAAGGATTTGCCTGTGTTTACCTTAGGGCCTACACTAAGGGGTCTACCTTAAGAGTTTGCTTTGAGGGGTCTACCTAAACGGTTTACTCTTTTCGTTAGGGTTTACCTGACTTCCTAGAGCTTTACCCTTGGGGTCTACCTCAAAGGTTTACTCTTCTCGTCAGGGTTTACTTGACTTCTTAGAGTTTTACCCTAGAGGGTCTACCTTGAGGGGTCTATGTCAAAGGTTTACTCTTCTCATCAAGGTTTACCTGACTTTTTAGAGCTTTACCTTAGGGGGTCTACCTTGATGGGTCTATCTTAAGGGTTTACTCTTCTCATCGGGATTTACCTGACTTCTTAGAGCTTTACCAATGGGGTCTACCTTAAGGGTCTACTATTCTCGTCAGGGTTTACATGACTTTTTAGAAGAAAAACGCAAAACAAACATGGAGAAATAAAAGACTTTTATTGATAACTGTTTTTTACATGAGAACAAAACATAACAAACTTCCAGATGAAACATCTTTGTAAATGAAGAATTTCTTCAAATGAATTGCATTCCATGGGCACAGTAGTGATTGGCCTTCAGGGTCCGCCAGACAGTAATTTCCATTCTCATTGGCCTTGTGTACCATATAAGGTCCCTCTCATTTGGCATCTAACTTGCCCAGTTGACCTTGCTTCCCGATGTCTGCTTGCTTTAAAACCAAGTCTCCCACAACAAAACTTTAAGAGTTAACCCTTTTATTGTAGTAATGTAAAATCTGATCTTTGTACTTTTTGTTCTTTGCTGCAGCCTCTTCTCGCTTTTCAACCAACAAATCAAGGCCAGCTCTCTTTTATTTTTCATTGGATACCAAATTATAAGTTGATAAGCGATGACTCGGCTCTCCAATTGCTATTGCGATAAGTACTTTAGGCGCAAAACAAAAGCTGAAAGGTGTTTCATTTGTAGATGTTCTAAGGTTGTACTCAATGAACACAAAAAACGTGGGATCTCTTCCGGCCAAGCCATTCTTATCCCTTTTGACTTGAGCTCAGATATCCTTCTTTTTAGACCTTTTAGGATGATTCTGTTGTTGACCACAGTTAGTCTATTTGCTTGTGGGCGAGTAACTGAGGTTAGCTTCTGCTCAATATTCAAGTTTTCACAAAAGGCCTTGAAGGGGTCTCCCACAAACTGTTTTCCATTGTCAGAGATGATTGCTCTTGGGATTCCAAATCTATGGACCACATCTCTACATACGAAAGATTGCACCTTCTTGCCGTTATTGTTGTTACAGGCTCAGATTCAATCCATCGAGTAAAATATTCTACTGCAATTATGAGGAATTGAACATCCCCTGCTAATCTTGGAAAGGGGCCCCAAGATATCTTTTCCCCATACATCAAATGGTACTAAAGAAGTTATTGGACAATAGTTGACTGCAGGTAGGTGGGACTTGTTTTGTGCAACAGACAACTGGAGCACTTCCTTACTATTTCCTCAATGTCTGTCGTCATCTTCGGCCAATAATAACCCAGTCTAAGTAACTTTTTTTCCAAAGTCCTTGCTCTTATGTGTGATCCATAGATCCCCTTGTGGACCTCTTGCACCACGTATTCTGCCTCGTTTTTGCCTAGATATTTAAGTAAAGGCCAGAAATATGATCTCCTATATAAAGTGTCTGCATCAACCACATATCTAGTTGACCAGTGCCTCACTTTCCTAGCCTCCACGGGGTCCTCTGGCAGAGTTCCTTTAGAAATTTACAAATGGGAAATCTCCAATCCCTGGACTCTTCGATGGCAAGTACTTTTGGATCTTTAATACTTTTCTTTTTAAGCACCTTTACCAAGTTTTCAACATTTATCCTGCTAATATGTTTTGAAGCTTTCAACAGGTGGTTAGTCTGCATATTCTTTGCTCTTGGGATCTGCTCAACGTTGAACCACTTAAAGCCTTTGATTAGGGTCCTTACTTGGTTCAAATATTTCATCATGTTGTCCTCTTTGGCATCGAAGACCCCAAATACTTGACCAGCTATTATTTGGGAGTCTGACTTCACTTGAAGCTTCTTAATTCTTAATGCTCCTGCCAAGGCTTCATGCTTGGCCTCATTGTTGGATTCTCGGCTTCAAACTATCTAGACTAACATGTACTATGCCGGCCCCCACATTTCTTTACCCGGTTGAGCCATTTGTGTACGTGGTTCAGGTGTTATTAGGCAAAATAGAGTTTTCTTCAAAATTTTCTTAGTCTTATGCATTCCTCTACGAAACTTGATAAGGTTTGAACTTTTATTTCTTTCTTGGGTTCGAAATGTATTTCATACCCTGAAAGCTCTAAGGCCAATTTCATTGTTCTGCCTGTCATATCTGGTTTCCCTAACACTTGTCGCAGAGATGCGTTTTTCAAGACTTGGATCTTGTATGCTTCAAAGTGTAGCTTCAACTTCCTTGTTGTAAGGACTATTGCATATATGAGATTTTTTAGCTCACAGTATCTAGGCTCTGCCCCTCTTAGGATCCGACTAACATAATACACTGGGTATTGCTTATTCACCCTTTCGAACAAGAGTACTGTGCTCACGGCTTTGTTGCTAACAGTCAAGTACATCAGCAAGTCCTTCCCTTGCAGTGGTGATACCAGATGAGGGGGTCTTCTGAGGAAATCCTTCAATTTTTGGAAAGCCAACTCACATTTATTTGTCCATTTAAAGCCAAAAGGTCTTTCAGAACATCATAAAACCTCTCCCCTTTGTCTTCCATTTTACTTATAAAACAAATAAGGGCAGCTATCTTCCCTATTTAACGTCGCACTTCTTTGACAAACTTGGGAGACTCCATTTCCAATAACGTTGCAATCTTTTCTGGCATGGCTTCAATGCCTCTCTAAAATCATATAACCCAGAAATTTTCCAACCGATACTCCAAATGTGAACTTCCCAGGATTAAGTTTCATGCCTACCACCCTCAGTGTTTTGAGGGTCACTCTTATGTCCTCCTACAATTCTTCTTTCATTCTCAATTTGTTTAAAATATCATCCATGTAAATCTCTATGCTCCATTCAAGCTTGGTTGCAAAGATTTTGTTCATGGCTCTCTAGAATTCTATGCCTGCATTCTTTAAACCAAATGACATTTTCACATAGCATTAGGTGCCTATGTTGGTTACAAAAGACATCTTCTATTCATTTTCTTCTTCCATAGGGATCTTATGATACCCTTTATAAGCATCTAGGAAGCAGAGCCACTGATAGCCAGTTGTAGAATTCACTATCTGGTCTATACTAGGAAGTGAATAAGAATCTTTTAAACAAAATTTGTCTAGGATGGTGAAATCTACACACATTTTCCAAGCACCCTCTATTTTTGGGACTACCACAGGGTTTGCTGGCCGCTTTGGGTATTGAACCTCTCTTATGATCCCTGCCTCTAGAAGAGCTACAACCTCCTTTTCTATGGCTTCATTATTCTCTGCACAACGAGGTCTTTTCCTCTGGTTCAAAGGTATTACTCCTTCCAACAGACCTACCTTGTGTTCTGCCACCTTTCGGTTGACTCATGTCAAATCTGAGGGCTTCCAAGCAAAAACATTGACATACTTTTTCAAGAGATCTATCATTCTTCCTTTGATACTAAGCAACAAGCTTTCCCCCACATTTATTCCTTTAGAAAGGTAACACTTGATTTAGATCTTTTCATCACCTTCCAAGGCCTCTGGCCTCTTTTTAAATTTCACAAGGCGTGGCCCCTCTAAGGTGTTTGGTGTTTTAGGATTGGGGGTCTAGTCTCCCTCTACCATTCTACTGCTACCTATTGGTCTCCTTTCCTGAACCCCAGTTTTCACCATTAGACTATTGTTGCTTACAAGCACCTCCGCTACTAGAGCTACTAGTCCGCATTTGCCTGAATTATATTGTATATACCTAGGGCGTCCACCACTAGCCAATCCATCTCCTATGTCAAAGATTAATTGTTTTGCAAGAATGTTCTAGGTTAGGAAATGGTCCCCTCTACATAGGTTGTATGCCCGGTGATGCTAGTTAAAGCGATTGAGCTTTGATCTAGGGACAGTACTACAGAGTTCATTTGATCAAATGCTGCCTTATATAGAACAATCACGGCACTCCCTATATCGACCAAGACCTTCCTTATAAGAACATCTCCTATTTGAAGGGAAACCACTAATGGGTTTGCATCCTCTTCTGTCCGAGGTCTTTTTGCAACTGGTTCTATTGCCTTGATCTCAACTATTAGCTTCCGTCCCCCCTGTCGCTAACTTATCTTGGCCTAACCAGGTTGGTTCATAGCTTGGGCTATAGAGTCTTTTAGCAATACATCTCTAATGGCTCTCTTGATATCCGTTTTAAAGTCAAAACAATCCTCATTCATGTGACCATGGTCGTTGTGAAAATGATAGTACTTTTTTCATTCTTTTTTTTTTTGCTGGCATTTTTATCATCAGGATTCAAAATCCCTTTCTTTTCAATGGCCATCAAAACATTGGTCCTTGATGTATTCAAAGACATACTGATCAACTCTGGGAAGCTCTTCTATTTCTTGTCAGCAGATCCATTTTTATAAGCCTTTTAACCATATTTTCTCTTCTAGACAAACTGGCTCTTGTCTTTTGGCAGACCTTTGCGATCTACCACCTTGTTTGTCAGTAGGGAGAATCCAGCTATCTTTTTTTGAATGGCATTTCCTCTGCTTTGATGAGCCTTTTGAGAACAATTTGCAACTATTTGACAGTTGTAATTTCTTTTTCTGCCAACCGCAAGGCTACGTAATTCCCCAACAATCCTTCCTTAATGGTCTTAATGTAAATTGCATAATTTTTCTGATCAATCTCCACGTCCTCGTCATTGAAACGACTGCAATAACTTCTGGTGTTCTCCCCTGGCCTTTGCTTAATAGTGAATAAATGATTGAGATCTTTCTCACACTTTTTGCTACATTGGTAATTCTTCAAGAACAAATCTTTAAACTGGTGCCATGAGTTGATACTATTGGCATGAAAGTTTTTGAACCACGATTGAGCTTTCTTTGTTAAGGTGAACCTAAAGGCTTTACACATAACATGATCAGGGTATTTATGCATCTCCATGTAGCATAGGTACTCATCTACAATGTTGTTGAGGCTCAGTCGTCCCATCATACTTTGCTGCGAACTGTAGAGGTATGAAACCCTAGGGCATGGATCTGGTCCTTATGGCATCAACAAAAGGTGACCTGTCGGATAGGGCTACTCCATTGGGTGCATCATAACTGGTTGCTTCATTTCTTACTGATTGATCTTCCAACTCTGCTAATGGGTTTGCTAAATCTCACGACCCTAATCTGCTCGCTAAATTTCCTATTCCACCAATTCTGTACGATGGGTCTTTATGTATGTTAGACTGGCCAAAGGGGGGGTCTAACCTTTCCTACCCTTCCTTTCCCCCTACAAGAAGGTGATCAACTTCTTGTTGATGCCTTCTAGCTCTAATTTGCTCGTGCAAATCAATTACTGCTGTCCCTGCGACCCAATTGTCGTGAATATTGTCACCAGGGTGTGCATGTTCTGCATTCCTCATCTCTTGTCTGCTCTGGTTGAGGTGATCTTTGACATCTTCAGGAAGATCTGAATTTTGATGTCGCACGCTTGGAGTCCTAGCAGAAGAATGCAAGTCACGATCTCACCTATTGGCATCCTTCAACGCAACAACTATTCGTTGGATAAGCTAGGTATTCACTAATGTTCTCCCTGTTCTGGCAGGATTCTGACTTCGAGACAAAGATAGCCTAAGAGCTGCTTCTTTTCCTTCTTCATTCTTAGTTGGTTCCACAACTCTTGAACTTGTTGGGGTATGCTCATTTGATATTTCATGAGCTTGAGCCCATACACGATGGCTCTTTGTTACATCCTGCCTTCGTACCTCACCTCGAGCTTGGGAGGCCATGATAAAAAACAGAAGAAATATAAAAACATAGTAATATATTGCCAAAAAACTAAAGCATGCCCCAAGGTGGGCGTCAAATGATGGTGTTGGGCTTGTGCTACGAACCACCACTCCGAATCCATTTGTGATCACAACCAGCAAAAGGAAAACAACTAGGAGTCTCAAGAGAAGTCCCAGAGAGGTTACTCAGATGCCAAAGTTAGCAAAGAACTCTGAAGAGGAGAATAATAAACTTTTGGGAATAGGTGTCTCTAACTTGTTAATGTACAAGTGTTGAATATTTATAGAATTTCTCTCTAGAGTAGTTACTTGGTGATAAGAAAAAATATATCACTTATCCCTTTACCAAATTTCCTGGAATTTGGAATTTAAAGTGATCCTTATCCTCTTTTGTTTAGCTTCACTTCCATCCTAACAGAGTCATTCTTCTAATAATAAGTATATGACTTATGATATTGGGCCTACACCGCGGGCTTGATATAATGGGCATCTTATTTGTCCATTCTTAACTTGGACATAAACAGGTCATGGACTTTAGGTTACACTTAGACTTAAAACCCAATTTATTAATCCTACATCAATTAGGAAAGGTAATATACTGAGAAACAAAAAAAAAAAAAAAAGTGCAGAAAATCTTAGGGTGCTTCACAAATTGTTAGAACAATATACAACAAACGCAGAAGTTGTTAGAGATTAGAACAAGCTTTGATCCATTTGGTCTGCTTGTATTTTAGGTCTTCCTTTTTTTTTTCTTCTTTTTTTCTTTCCTTCTGTTGATCACCTGAGATGTCATTGGACAACATTTTTTTTAATGTGAGCACGCAGGTCATTGACAATCACGGACAGCCACGGGAGAAGATTATTATGTTTGTTGGTCCAATCACATGATCAAAAATAAAGAAGCTAAACGTAACTAGGCTTGTTTGGACTCCCAGATAAAGATCATTATATTAATCTTAGAAGTTGTCCATGTTTTCTATCTTATTTATTTAGTTGACATTTTAGTTTATATTGTTGAGAACAATCAGACTTTATGTTTCATTTGGGGCAATTCATACTTAGACCGAAATATGACTTATTTTAGGCTAAAACTATGTTAAGCTAGCTAATTAGCTTAACTAGGTCACGTTAGTACTTAGGTTATGAGAATTATAAATACCTATTTCACATTTGTTATTAGGGATTGTATTTAAACCATTGCCATTCTCAATGTGAGGATTTGATTG
>JAKNRG010105457.1:0-18762 GCA_024706555.1 Mandevilla sanderi x Mandevilla atroviolacea | reverse complement strand
ACAATGAAAAAAAAATTCAAAAGGCAAAAACCATGAAAAAGATAACAATTTATAAGTTTCGGAAAAAGGGAGTATCGGGAATTCCACTAGAAGGCTCGGATCTCATGCCAGTAGTAGCAGCTTCATCCCTGGCCTTGGTTTTTTCTTCAAGTTCTGCCAGCTTATCCGCCATCACTCGGCGGATATCCTCCTCCATGTTTCATTCAAATTTTTCTAAATCAGAAGAAGTATCGGAAATTATTTCTTCCACTTTGTCTTTTGGAGATACTTCTTCTTCAACAGCAGCAGCTTCGGGGCTTGGATATGGCTTGCAGCCCTCTTTCATCTTGAATTCTTCTTCCCAAGGTAAGGGAAGTACTCTGTCTTTTTTCTAATAGAAACCTTGCAAGGCTTCCGAAACTGGAAACTCTGGTATTGCTCTCGAACATACTTCAAAGTCTGGTCTATTGCTGCTCCTATGACGGGCTCGAACGGCTGAAACTAAAGATTTTGACATCTCTCACTTTTGAAGAAGTCAGTTAAAACTTTTTCTTGTACTTTCTCATTTAGATGCCCTTCAGAATCTTCATAACGCCTTACCAAGTGCGTTGATTCTTTCTGCCATTTTAGACAACCCATCCTTTAATCCAAATATTTTTTATGCAGTAGAGCAGCTTTGACCTCAGAAACCCCAAGCTCCTTCTTAGACTCTCACAAGAGCTTTGCCAACCTCTCCAATGTTTCGATAGCAGCCTGAGCCTGAGCATCCAAAGTATGGGATAGCTCCTCACTTTCAATCCTTTTCTACTCAGACTCGGCCAATGCTTTCTTAGTCTCGGCGAAGGCAAGTTCAGTTTGAGCTAAACGAACCTGAGCTGACTCAAGCATAGCTTCAGTTTCTTTCTTTCCCTCCTGTACCTCCCTAAATCCCAAAAGTTCTTCTCTTTGCTTTAGATGACGATGCAGCAGCTCCGTCTCTAAGCATAGACTCTGCAAAAATAAGTGAAAAACAGTTAGAAAATTATCACGTAAAAAGGGTTGGAAAAGTTAAAGTGTTTATGACTAAAAGCACAGATCTTTTCACTTACCCTCAACTTGACTACTGCCAATGTGTCTTCCAGCTTTTTATCTAATAGCTGGCTACATTGACTCACCTCGTCCGGGGTCCGAAAGTGCCCCAAGAAGTCATAAGCGCTGTCATGATAAATGAAACTGTCAGTCTCCTTTAGCTGCCATTGAGGCACAAACACTTTCTTTGACCTCCCGGGGTCTTCACTCTCGAGAGGACTGTTCGGATATGCCGAAGGAGGAGATGAATCCACAGTCTAGGGAACAATTGCCTTACCCTTTCTCGATACTACAACCCCTCTTGCTTGAAGCACTCGTTGGGCAGTGGGCTCCTTGATCACAACTTCTTTTTGACCTTTGGGTTTTTTGGCAGGAGCTTGATCTTTCTTTTGGGAAGGTGAAGCTGCCCTCTTCGACTTCTTCTTCTTCCTCCCTGCCTCTCCTACAGAGTTAGTTAAATCTCTCCCAAGTAGGTAATGTACCCCAGGAGTACTCGTCGAATAACCGTAACTATGGTTAGACGGAACTTCGTAAACTTGAGTGTAAACTTTAAAAATTGAGGGGATGAAGTCCACCTCAGTCTCACCTTCCATATTCTTAGGTTCAGGCGAAGCAGTTCCCGAGACCGGACCCTCTACAGAATCTTCTATCAATACTAGCCCTACAGGCTCGGGCTCAGCTTGAGGCACCTCGGTCTCGGTGACTCTGACAGGTTCGACTCCTTGAGCCTTACTTTTGGTCATCATCATGCCAAGTAATCTCTTCCCTGCAAAACAAAATACATATGTCATTACACTCACAAAAAAAAGAAAAAAAAAAAGGAAAGTACAATTTATAAAATCATTACTTAATCGCACAATGTTAAAAGTTTTATTCCTTATTAACCCTGCATCTTCCAAAATCTTGAGATTCCACTCCTCTCGAATGGTTATCTCCTCCCTGAACCTTATGAGAGTATTATATTTGTCTTTATAAATAGACTCGGAAGTGGGTACATTATTTAATTTTTTCCTAAGGGCCAAAGAACAAGCTAAACCTGTGGCCCTGAAACTACTATGGTGTACAAAGAAAAACCCCTATTTCCACCCGTGTATACTACTAGGGCTACCACACACACTAATGAAGTTAGGTCTTTTCTGAATGTAAAAGAAGCCACGACCTTCTCTTTTTTTATACTTTTGGCCTAATATATACAACTTACGCCAGAGCTCTAAACTAATCGTCACACCGCAGGCTCGACAAACTACGATAAAACCTATAGTGGTTATAATATTTGGGCTCAGTTGCCCTAACTGAACCTGAAAATACCTAAGTATATCCTCGAAAAGAGGAAGTAAAGGAAATCTAATGCCAGCTTTTAGCTAACCTTTATAACAGGACAGGTGACCGGCCGGAGCTACACCAATTCGGTCAGTCCCAGTTGCAGGTGTCAACCTATATCCTAAGGGAATATCATATTTTTCCTTAAATTTTTCTAACTTCTCTTCGGTATTAATTACCGAGACTTGTGTAGAATATTGAAGTAGGTTATAGGAAGGACCCTCGTCATAAGCTAAGTGAGACAGGTCAGCACTAAAAGGTACCATCCTAACTCTCGGCTCCATGCATTTTTCACCTAAGCTGACATCAGTCTCGTCTATAAAGAGAAAGTTCACAAAAAAGTCCCCACAAGAATTTTGGATAAACGAAGGGGGTAGATTCGGGGCTCTCCTACTTACTACAGGGCCAACTCTAACTATTCTTACACCCCCAACCATAACATCCACATCATGGTTTTCACCCATTTTTCAAATCAAATGCAAAGTTTTTCAAAAAGAACGCAAGAACAGAACACAAACCTGCAGCAGAAGAAGCCATATCAGCAATACTTAACCAAAAAACTAACGAGAAGACAAGCTTTAATAGTGTATAAAAACAAACCAAGAGTTGGTTTTTTTGGAAAAAATGCGAGCACGGAGCAATATCAACAACGAAATTGCAAAGATTGCAAAGACAAACACAAGACAAAGTGAAATCTAGAATATGTTAGCAGAAAAAATTCGAAGAAAATGGGGAGGAAATCTGGAATATGTTAAGTGAAGAAAAATTATATATCCTATACCTATACATATATACCTATTCCCGCCTTTCAAAATTTTCAAAAAATCCTTTAACCGCTACTTTACGCCACCACTGAACCGAGGTGACCACGAATCTGACGGTCATGTCCTTCCCCAAACTATCCCAACCATTGGATGAAAAGGTAAAACGGACACAATGATTAACTGCATTTAATGCTACCCACGCGCATAACAAAATGTGCTCCCGAATTTAAGGCCAATCAAAAGGCGAACCTAATTTACCATAAAGTAGAAGTGTCAGAAGTTTGACCTTATCAATGCATAATTCTCGGCTAATCACTTTCGGGTACAAAGAGATAATTTCTCACTTCCAATCTTCAAGATATATTTGACTACATCTCAACCGAAACTCACAAGTTTATCACATTGTACGAAAACAATCTTTTAGATTGAGAGAAACTAAAGATAAACAAGTTCAGATTCGGGACTTTCTAAAGTCTCAGCAAAGTAGAAAATAGCAAAAGTGAACAACAACAAACTCGAAAAGAAAAAAAGAAAGGGAAAGCAAACAGTATATGAAAACTATTAGTCCATTAACTTTGATAACGCAATTACAAAGCCCCAATAACAGCGAAGTTAAGGCCTAGCACGAAAAATTCCAAATAGGCCTGGCATACCTGATTTGTTTTTTGTTTGATTTCTCAATTTTTTAAAAGAGCATATATGTATACTAAATATAATTCATTTGGGCCTTTTTATATCAAGTGGGCCGCGCAGCACAGTTCAAGTTAACACTCGGCCCATGAGGCCCAACACTTTCCCTTCACCTCCCTCGCGCCTATAAATAGACATTCACTTCTCAGAATCAAGGTACGTCGCTCTGACCCCTTGAGTATTTCTCTCTCTAGACTTTGGGAGCTATACTGACTTTAGCATCAGAGGGAGACCTGGGTACAACCCTTGTGCCCTTCTTAGTCTTTGCAAGTTCGGATCATATCTGGGAGTTTCAGCAACTTCACTAAGTACATTCATATAAAAAAATTTGACAAATATACAAATGATTGAAGTGGAAATTCAAAATAGTATCTTATAACATGAAAATTCAAAACCTTCAATAATTATACTCACTCTTTACTAAAAATAATATTTTGCATAAAGATAAAAAGATTGTACAATGTACAGCATTCTGCATTGAAAATGCATTCTCCAGAAATTGAAGTCTATTTATCAAAATTACCTTTGCATGCATCTTTTCTACTCAATAAAGCCTTCTGACTGTTTACATTTCATAGTAGACTTTCCACCATTGTACTATGAGCAGAATTATCAATTATGATGAACTTTACCATCAATTCTTATGGCCTTCAAAAGCCATGCTAAGCTTTGAAACTTTGAACACATTTATGTGCCCCAAACAAAGCTTGAATGAGGTAAAGATTACGTTTAGAATACAATTTAAATGTAATAAGCTGTCTGAACTTGCTAACCTAACAACATCAACATAGTTTTACAAAAAGCAACTTTTCAGTTGTTTCAAAAAAAAAGCCATTTCATTGTATATTTAGCTGATAACATCACCCTTTCAGACTTTGCTAGAGAAATAGCAGCATGGAGAGTTGGCAAGATCAAACTAACAAACATTTCTTGAGCTTAATCTTCTTTTGTCATCATTCCATAGAAGAGCATATATGTCACGAGGTCAATGCTTTCAAACAGTTAAGACTAATTAACATTGGAGAATTGACATCATTTTCTATCTAATTGCATCAGCTTATTAGAAAGAATCTATGGAATTGTACACATTCTTAAGGCCCCTCCTTCAAAGAGGAAGCAAAATGGAAGAAGTGAAAGTTGGACAAGACATTTTTTTCAAGAAAAATTAGCAGGAAAAAATGAAAATAAATTTTGGTTGGCTTCACAGAACAAGCTCCACAGCAAACAACCAAGCTAACCTAGTAGACAAGAACTATTTGAGGCAGAAACTCAGGGTAAATGTCATTTTCATTCAGGTCAAAGTTTCAGTTGAAACGAAATTACCAATGGAACTGGCTTCCATGTCCAACCATTGAAACAAAAAATTGCAATATGTGAAATAATAAAGTGAATTTAAACTGATTAAATAGTTGAGTTGAACTTGTTTGTTGTCTTCCATTTTAGGTTATTTGACAGCAGGAAAAATAATACACCTAAGATTATGAAATATGGGTGAAAATGGCCTCTACTCTGTCAAGTGATGCCTATAAGCATCGAGAGTTCAAGTTGAATAATGGTTCACCAGTGCCCAAAGCCCTGTCAAAACAAAATTATCTACAACCAACAACTTGAAAAATAAAAAAAAGATATAGACTAATCTATGGTCCTGAGCAAGATTGATATTACATTTCAAATCCAAGCTCAAGAAAGTTCACACTTGTGTGAATGGAGAATCAATGAGTATATGGTACTCCTAATTTCATCTGTACTCAAGGCAAAGAGGATCATAAAGTTGCCTAGAAAATTTCTGGAAAAACATAATCTGCTTTCCACCCGGAACGAAAATCCATACCAGGACACAAGCCAAGTGTTGTTTTATTCCGAATCCGAGAAACACCATCTCCACCTAAACAAGTGGTAAGCTTCCACTTCCAACCAGTGGCATTCAACTTAAAGCTATGCCCTATTCCTACCTGCATTAGTTGAATATCCATGAGAAACTGAATTTTCCGCAAAATGGGTAAGGAAAATAAAAATGGAGCAGCATCAACCTGAAGATTCAAAAATTTTGTTACTGGGATTTTCTTGGAAAGGAGACGCACATCATGTTGTAAAGGTTCATAAATGAACTTCGATCGCCGATCATGGGCTAAAGGCTTTAAAACCAACTTCGCTTGATATTCATTGATTGGAACATTGTAGAACTAACCAAAAGTAACAATTGTAATAATTAGAACCCAGATAATCTTCTCAGGGAAATCATAACAACAAGACTGTAATTCTTCATGCTTCAGCTAACTCACCAGTAGTACATCACCATAAGTAGAAGCAGTCTTCTCTATAAACTTCTTGAATGCCAGAAAAGCTTCACATCCCTCCATGCAATCTCATACCTCTTGGCTGAAACAATGGAAGAAGAGATTAAACAAGACAGCTCTGAGAACATAAAAAAAAATTGTAACGAAATTACTAACTTTCTCCACTCTGTTAGTGACATAAAGGTTGAAAATCAGAGGGTTAGTTGCATTCAAAACATGAATATGTCCAGGTTGTGCCTCTAATTATTCAAATCCTCAAAACTCTGATAAACACTTTCAAAGTTGAATTAAGGCAGAGCAGTTGAGATTACATTAATAGTCTATGATTTGAAAAGTATCAGATAGAAAATTTGTAAAAATATTTTGAACAATCTAATAATTACTTACCTGAGATCCCAAGATTATAGCGCTATCATCAAGAACAAAATCAAATTAGGTGGTAGTATTACTGTTCCAAACGACGATGAGCTCTTAAAAGCCTTCTATGAGGGTGAACAGAGATTTCCCTTGAAATGTAGGGTTTTTACGTCCATCTAATGAAAAACAATAACTAATAATCACAATTCCTCAATTTCTCCAAATTAAATATACAATTATCAAGGAAGGGAGTAGTAGAAAAATTTTAACCTGTGTGAATTCAGGTGCGAAATTTGGTGTGGTCATATTCAAGAGAAATGTGGGGATCTTGCCTTGATATCCACTTTGTATCCTTCAATTTATTACAATGCAATCTTGAAAACCAACCATTGAGAACGTCTTCGACATCAATTCCACTATCGTAAAATGGTTTAGGTTGCTGATTGTAAAGGTTGATCATAAAGTTACGAAAGACTGCGACGGAAGTAGCAATGTCGACAACGGCAATGACACTCAAAAGCTCCGCCTTCGACGACGGTAGAAAATTGGGGGAATGTTTCGGTAATAATGGAGAGGTAGATGGAGAAGATTTAGGGTTTAGATTTCTGGGACATTTTTTCTTGTTGTAGAAGCCATGAGATTTGATGGGAGTTCTGCAAGATTGAAGATGAAAAAATTACAGGGAAAATGATTGTGGATGGTAATAAATATGTAGATCGTGGGACGAAACAGATGGTGGGAAACTGCCATATTATTCTGAAATTGGAGAGGAATTAAATATCGTGGAAGGGATTGGGAACAACATGGCCAACGGGAAGCTATCTGCGTGTAGTTCGTGGGTGGTTTTGTTGTCATCGCGGACAATGACAGAATCAACGTGTGAATTTCGGTTAGGGTTTTTTCACCCAAAGCTACTGATAATGATTGAATGACAGCCGTCATCGTTTTTAGACTTGAACGAAGTGATGTGGAAAATGGGTTCAGACATGTACGACGTCCTGTGGAATATGGGTTCAGGCATTTGATTAATCTAAAATATCTGACACATGTCTAACAAAGAGACATGACAGCTTTGCTTAATCTGATTGACGTGGTCCAATTATCTGCTACCATGTGTAATATTATGATGAAGTGTCATAGTTACTTTTCAGTTTTAATATAGATATAGATAATAGATTAGTTGATGACTCGCGAGATTGTTAAATAATTTATAAATTTTAGTTGATGAATAATAATTTTTAAAATTTATAAAATAATTTGGAAGTCCAATCAAGAAAGAAAAATACATAAACTATATCAAAAGTTTAAAGCATCGAATTAAAGAGAAGTTTACAACTATATAAAAACAAAAAGTATGTTGCTCAAAGTTTACTCTTTGGAAAATCTAGAGAAAAGGAAAAAAAAATCTACCTAATTCGGGTGCTGTTGAATTCATCAAGTCAAAAAGGCCCATAGATGAAATAACTTTGAAGTATGTACTATTGGCATATTGAAAAATCAAACTGGGAGTTTGGAATGTTAATCTTGAACAACGTGGAGGCAGTTTCGTTATATTTGTGCCTCCACATAGATTCTAAAGTATTTTTGTCTCCCTCTTTATATGCATAATGGAAAATTCATCAGTGCACAGGACGAAAAAAGTAAGGTGATGTATGCTAAAGTAATTCATTTTGGGCTTTCACATCATATGGGCCTCACTGCCCAGTTGACTCAGATAACAAGCCCATGAGGCCCATCTCTCTTCCACTGTCTCCCTCGCGTCTATAAATGACCTCCACACCTCAGATTCCAGGTACGTTGCTTTGACCCCTTGCAATATTTCTTTCTTTAAAACCTTAAGAGCGATACTGACTTTAGCATTGGAGGAAGACTCGGGTACAACCATTTTTCTCTTCTTAGTCTTTGCAGGCTCAGTTCCAGCCAGGAGTTTTAGCAACATCATTTTGGCTCCCACCGTGTTCTAGCTCGAAAACAAAAATCCAAATACTTACTTTCATCCTACTCACCGATATTAAATGGCTGCCCGAACTAGGCATGCTGCTGCTCGTGCTTTGAGGGAAGACAACTCTCGAGTCCCTTCCCCCCGTTTCCTGGACACAACTCCTCACCGAGACAGACACCCGTCTTCCAAAACTCCCTTTCCACCAGCATTGGAACTTCACAAGCCTCCTCTGCCTAAGGCTAAGTCTAAAGATAAACCACTATTATCCACCTCCCGAGCAAGTGCATTAGCCCAAGGCTCGGCAAATGTTGGTTGTTCCACCTTTGACAAATACATGAAGCGAGGTAGACCGGATGGTTCAGAAGGCTCGGTCAGATTAGAGCCTGTCGAGTCTGTCAAAGAAGTTCAAAACTTATTGGCTAATCACCTAGATGAGTTCAAAGTGTTTCTTAAACTCAGGCACGCCTCCAAAAATTCCCCTAAGAAGATCGTCGAAGTGGAGGAGGAAGAAGGTTCATCCAATGTCCACCCGCATGCCTCGAATAAACTTATTAACTGCCTAGCTTCTCTCAGATGGCTGATCTCGAGCTTATGGATAAGGTGGAAAAACTACAGAAGCAGATGAAATTGGTTTTGCCCAAATTCCAACTACCAAAACAGCAGTGGAATCTTCTGGAGTCTAATCCATTGAAGGAGGAATATCAATTGGCACCATTCCTTACTGGATTGAAAATGTCGTTAATGGACAAATACAAGGGCTCAACTGACCCTGAAGATCATCTTAAACACTATAGCACTTCTATGGTTATGCATGCCGCTGATGACATGCTCTTTTGTAGGTGTTTTGCAAGCACATTTTCTGGATAGGCGCTCGATTGGTGCGCCACTATTCCAGCAAATTCTATTTGCTCTTTCTCTCAGCTTGGCCACATGTTCTTACAACACTTCGCTGGAAGTCGGCTACAGAAGAAGCCGAGAGCACATTTACTCAATATTCGCCAATTCAAGTATGAATCTTTGGCGGCATTTTTGAAACGATTCAATTATGAAACTCTTCAAGTTCAAGATAGTAACGAAAAGATGTACATCAAAGACTTCTGCAATGGCTTGCGACAGGGCATATACTCTAACAAACTTGGCATTCTACAGCCAAAGTCCACCTAGCTTGGAGTTACTGGGTAAGATGTGCAAATGAATAAACCGATAAGGGAGAAGAGCTAGAGAAATCAAAGAAAGCCTTAAGATAGTTGGAACGAGAGGAAATCTTAAAGGCCGAACATAAAGGGGCGCACAAGAAGCCAAAACGGGAAGAAGATGGCCGAAAATTCCCTTCAGCCCCGGGGCAAGGCTCATTTGTTCCCCATTACTTCCCTACTGGCGGATACCAATCTTCCACCTAGCCCTCAAACAATCCCAAACCGTCTAACCCATGCCAACCATTACCACCTGAAAACACCCAAACACAACCACCGAGATAGTTCCCAAATAGGCGGCTTGAGCCTAATAACCGAAACTTCAACAATACAAACCACAGGCCTCCACGCCCAAACCAATATTCAAATTTTACGCCTTTGAATGCCCCTCACTCTCTGATACTGACTAAAATGGAAAGCTATGGCATTCTTGCCCCTCCCAGACCTTTACAAGCCCCAGCAGACAGGCGAAATGCTTCTAAATATTGTTTTTTTCCACAAGGAGACCGGGCATCATATAGACGACTGCTACCTTTTAAAGAGGGAAATTGAAAATGCTATTCAAAATGGGCAATTAAAGGATTTCGTGGCCTTTACACAGGCTAGGCCACCCCCACGACAACCAAATAGACATCAAGAGCCAAAACTAGACATGCGAGAAGTTCAACCGAGGGTGATCAATGTAATCTCGGGCCTACACTCGCAATGTGACGTCCGCCCAGATGAAAGGCCAAGATTAGCGAATTCCACAGTTGTTCATGATGACTATCCCTTAGTTGTGTCCATGCTAATAGCTGACTGTTGGGTGAAGAGAATATTAGTTGATATCGGAAGCTCAACTAATATTTTGTATTATGAGGCTTTTGAGAACATGGGTTTGAAGGACTCAGACATCAAAACCCATAGGGTTCCTCTTATAGGATTTTCTGGAGATGTCACTTATGCTCTTGGATCCATCTCCCTACCAGTAGAATGGGGACCTAAGGCTATGGCCGTCAAGAAACACACTGAATTTTTTGTGGTGGATAATCCTTCAACCTATAATATCATTTTCGGACGGCCGGGCCTGAATATGATGCAAGCAATGGTTAACACATTTGAGAATGAGCTCATTACTACAATTCGGGACCAGGCATACATCATTAAGGGCGATATCAAGCTCGGCCACACTTGCTATCACTCCGCAATTGCCAAAATCTCGACGAAAGGTAAAAGAGAAGAAAATGAGTTCGTGGACGAACTCAAAAGGATGGAACCCTCCGGAGGAATGGAGGAATTCCAAATTTCATCCATTCACCCTGAATGAAAAATCACTATCGGTAAGAGATTACCCGTAAGAATAAAGCATCATTTGATTGACTTGCTAGCTATGTTTCAGGATATTTTTGCGTATTCTTCCTATGATTTGGGAGAAATACCAAGGAGCTTGGCCAAGCATAAACTAGGAGTCAATCCTGAGTATCCTCAAAAGTTTTGAAAAGCAAGAGGCTATTAATAATGAGTGGCAGAACTTTTGAAAGCCGGTATTATCAGGAGGGTACAATTTCTGGTTTGGGTGGCTAACCCTGTTCCTGTGCCGAAACCAGATGGGTTATGATGAGTATGCATTGACTTTACATCTATAAACACGGCCATACCTAAAAAACCATTCCCAATGCCAAGAATTGACAAGCTGGTGGATGCGATAGCAGGATTCCCTTTGTTATGTTTCCTTGATGCACATTAGGGATATCACCAGATAGTAATGGCATGAGAAGACGAAGCTAAAACGTCATTTGTGACCCCTCAAGGTCTTTTTTGCTACACTCGCATGCCATTTGGACTTAAGAATGCTGGAGCAGATTTTCAAGATATGATCAACCGAATGTTCATTAAACAGATTGGAAGAAATAGGGAGGCTTATGTGGATGACATTTTCATTAAGTCCAAAACCTTTGACACTTTTATCGGGGATTTAGGGGACGCCTTCATAGTGATGAGAGAATACAATATGAAGCTAAACCCTCAATAAGTGCGCCTTCGGATTTGAAGCTAGAAAATTCTTAGGTTTCATGGTTTCGCATAGGGGAATAGAAGCCAACCTTGCCAAAATAAAAGCTATCTTGGAAATGCAGCCTCCCCGAAGCTTAAAAGAAGTGCAAAGGCTCACTGGGAGGATCACAGCCCTCAGCCGATTCTTATCCAAGGAGGGAGAACGACCCTTCCCATTCTATCAGGTAATAAAAAACACAAAGGGGTTTGAACGAGTGTGACCAAGCTTTCGAAAAAATAAAAAATATTTGTCATCACCACGATTACTAGTTTCTCTAATCTTTGGAGAGACCTTGATATTATATCTTTCGGTAGCGCGCCTCAAGCCGTAAGTTCTATCTTGTGTGCCAGCTGAGAATCTAGTATCAAGCCAGTATACTACATAAGCCATGTGCTTCAAAATGCTGAGGTACTATATTCATCTATTGAAAAGCGTATACTTGCGTTGGCCATTACTGCCAGAAAGTTACGGCCATATTTTCAAGCACACACAATTAATGTTCTTACTAATGTGCCTATTTGACAGATAATGCACAAGCCTGATGTGGCTGGCCGCCTAATGAAGTAGGCAATTGAACTCTCCGAATTTGACATCAAATATTCGTCCAGAAAGGCAGTAAAGGCACAAGTACTTTCGGATTTCATCCTTGAATGTACCGTTCCTGAATCAAAAAATAAAACAAGTGGGAGTAACAAACTCTCGACATTTCAGGACTGTTGGACCCTTTATACTGATGGTTCAACAGGGATTGAGAACAAAGGAGCGGGATTCATCTTGATTAATCCCGAAGGTATTAAATTCAAGTATGCCTTAAAATACAATTTGCTATAAGCAACAATGAATCTGAATATGAAGCTTTCCTTGCAGGCTCGCGAATGGCAAAAAATCTGCATATAAAAAATCTGCAAGCAAGATTAGACTCACAAGTTGTAGTTAGGCACGTGAATGTAGAATATGAAGCTCAGGAAGAGAACATGCAAAAGTATCTCTCCTTAGCCCAGAGTCTTTTCTTGACTTTTGATAACATCAAAGTCAAACTTGTCCCAAGAAAAGAAAACACCGAAGCTGATTTTGTTTCCAAGATCAGCAAAGGTAAAGAAATTGATGGTTTGTGGATTGAACCATTAAACAAAAAATCCATTGATTTTATTCAAGTTCAGTGCATTACAAATGATTCTAATTGGATGACTCCCATTATAGAATATATCCAAGAAAGAAAGCTTCTAGATGGGATTGATGAGGCCAAGAAAGTTCGAACAACTGCCTCTCGATACGTGCTTATGGATAATCAGCTATACCGCGGAGCCTTCTCCTGGTCGTTGCTGAAATGCATTCACCCAAACGAAGGTAATTACATCTTTTGTGAAATACGTGAAGGGATTTGTGGATCCCATATTGGGTCCAAAAGCCTTACTCGCAAAAGTGATGCGAGCTGGATACTTTTGCCTACCATGGAAAATGACATAATTGATTTTATCAAAAAGTGTCAAAAGTGTCAATTGTATGGCAATGTGTATTATTTACCTACTACAGAGTTAAAATCTTTAAGTAACCCTGTCCCTTTTTGTCAATGGGGCATGGACCTTTTAGGCCCGTTCCTGAAAGCAACAGGATCAAAGGAATTCCTGGTGGTAGCGATTGACTATTTCACAAGATGGATAGAGGCTTGTCCCCTCGCTTCCATCACTGCACTAAAGGTAAAAGATTTTTTCTGGGAAGAAGTTATCACCAGGTTTGGAATTTCCCGAATTTTAATAACAGATAATGGGAAACAGTTTGACTCTCAAGAGTTTCACAATTTTTGTTTTGAATTATAAATTGATCAAAGGTTTACATCGGTAGCCCATCCACAAACAAATGTGCAAAATAGGCAGATGAGCTTCCAAGTGTGTTATGGTCATACAGGACAACGCCAAACGCAAGAACAAAAGAATCTCCATTTTATCTATGTTTTGGCATCGATGCAATAATACCAGCCAAGATTGGGAGCACTTCATTCAGGATTGAATATTTTGATGAAGCTTCGAAGAATCAAAAACTAGTTGAAAATCTAAACTTGTTGGAGGAAACAAGAAGACTTTAGCTCAGAAGGAGGCACTCTACAAAAGGCAATTAACACAATACTATAACCGCAAGGTTAAGCCCATAACCTTTCAAGTGGGAGATTTAATACTGAGGAAAAATGCAGTTAGTCGTCAAGATTCTAACCGAAAGTTAGATGCAACCTGGGAAGGCCCATACATAATTGCAAAGTTTTATCTAACGGAAGCTACTGGTTGAAAGATTCAGAGGGGAGAATGCTTGCCCGATCCTGGAATGGGATGAATCTCCGCAAGTACTACACTTAGATAGAATTTTTTGTACACGTTTTGTTTTCAAGTTGCAAACTTTAATTTGGAAACGTTCAATTATAAAGTTGTGAGACCTTCATTCAAGTTGTGATTAGACTTCAAAGTTATGAAGATTATCTTTGAATCTATGCAAATTTTTTAATTAAGATAATTTGAGTCTTTCACTTTAAGTTTCACAAAAATATTCAAGACGAGACTAAGAGCTATTTATTGAGAGATTTTCCATCGTCGAAGAAAAAAGAAATCAAAGCAAAACGAGACTGATGAAACAAGTATAAACAAACAGAAATACAAATGTTGGAATAAATTTTCCATTTCATCAAAGTAAAATTTACACAAAATTCAAAGGAAAAACAAAACAAAGGAAAATTTTAAATCTGGGAAGAAGGGAGTCTCGGGAAGACTACTTGAAGACCCAGCTCTCATCGCGGTATTAATGGCCTCATCCCTAGCCTTGGTTTTTGAATCTATTTCCGCAAGTTTTTCTGCCATTACTCGGCGGATATCCTCCTCCAAGTTCTTCTCGGCCTTAGCAGAATCAAAAGAAGTATCGGAAATGATTTCTTCTATTTTTTTCTCTTCTTCTTGCTCCACAAAAGCTTTAGGACTTGGATAAGGCTTACAGCCTTCCTTGACATTAAACTCATGTTCCCAAGGCAAGGGAAGCACTCTTTCTCTCTTTTCATAAAAGGCTTACAAAGCCTCTGGAATTGGGAACTCAAGGTGCTGCTCTCGAACGTACTCCAGAATCTGATCTATGGCAGCCCCAATCACAGGCTCGGATAGGCGAAACCACAAATTCTGGGATTTTTTGCTTTTGAAGAAGTCTGTTAAAACTTCCTCTTGAACCTTTTTGTTCAAATGCCCATCAGCATCTTCATAACGCTTCACCAAGCGTGTTGATTCCTTTTGACATTTTCTCCGAGCTTTCCTTTCATCTAAATACTTCTTCTGGAGTAGTACAACTTTAATTTCGGAGACCCCGAGTTCATTTTCAGCCTCGTGCAACATCTTCGTTGATTGTTCCAAAGACTCAGTGACAGATTGAGCTTGAGCATTGAAGGTGTGCATCAATTCTTCACTCTCAGCGCTTCTTTGCTCAGATTCGGCGAGTGCCTTTCGAGTCTCAACCAATGCATGATCGGCTTAGGCCAGTTGGGCTTTAGTAGACTCGAGAGCAGCCATAGCTTCTTTTCTCTCTTCGTCTGTCTCCCTTAACCCAGCCACTTCTTCCCTTTGCTTAAGATGACGGTGAAAAAGTTTCGTCTCCGAGCACAGAATCTGCAAAATAAATGACAAACACTTAGAAAAATTCAAGCTTTATAAGTTATGAAAAAACAAAACAAAGAAGGAAAATTACTTACCCTTATTTTCATTACAGCTAAAGTATCTTCCAATTTTTTGTCAGACATTCGGTGGCAGAAGCTGACCTCACTTGGGGTTCGAAAGTGCCCCCGAAAATCATATACGGTATCAGGGTGGATAATCTTGTCACCCTCCCTAGTTTTCCATTGAGGCACAAAAGTAATCTCCCCCTTTTTATCTCCACTTGCAAGTGGACACTCCATGTGGACTGGGGAGGGAGGTGCCACCACTGTCTCGGGGCTCACTTCTTTCCCTTTCCCCGAGACTCCTGCATTGGAGGCATCTTTTGAGCCGTCGGCTCCTTAATCACCACCCCATTCTCTCCTTTGGATTTTTTGAAGGGAGCTTGGACATCTTTCCTTGAAGGAGAAGCAAGCCTCTTGGTCTTCTTCTTCTTCTTGGCTGTCCCTCCTACAGGTTCAGTCAAATCTCTCCGAAGTAAGTAATAAACCACGGGAGTACTTGTTGAATAACCGTAGCTACGGTTGGAAAGAATTTCATACACACGAGTATAACCTTTAAAAATTTAGGGGATATTGTCCACCTCATTCTCACATTCCAAATCCTATGGCTTAGGCGAAGCCGTCCTCGATACTAGGCTATCAACCTAGTCTTCCACAAGGTCAGGACCCTCAGCTTCGGGAGCGGCACTGGGAACCTCAGTCTCGGTCACCTTAACAAGTTTGGCTCCTTGAGCTTTACTCTTGGCCATCATCATGCCTAATAATCTCTTTCCTGCAAAACAAAGCACATGAGTTAGTCCATTTATCATAAACTTAAATTTTGAAAGAAAGTTAGTTATTTAAAAACCTTACTTAATTGAACAATATTAAATTGCTTATCCCTTATCAACCCCGTAGCCTCCAGAATCTTGAGATTCCATTCCTCTCGGATGGTTATCTCTTCACCGAATCTAAGCAAAGTATTATAATCCTCCTCATACAAGGACTCCGCTGGGGGCGCATTATTCAATTTCTTTCTAAGGCTCCAAGAGCAAACTAAACCTTTGGTCCCGAAATTGCCGTGATGGAAAAAGAACAAACCTTCTTTCCACCCGTGTGTACTACTAGGGTTATTACATATGCTAATGGACTTAGGCCTTTTCTGAATATAGAAAAACCCACGGCCTTCCCTCTTTTTATATTTTTGGCCTAATATATACAAATTTCGCCAAAGTTCTAAACTAATGGTCACCCCACAGGCTCGGCAAATCACTATAAAGCCTATGGTTGTCCTATTAATGTTTGGACTTAGTTGCCCTAAATGAATATGAAAATACCTAAGTATATCCTCAAAAAGAGGATGCAAAGGAAATCTAAGGCCAGCTTTTAGCTGACCCTCATAACGGGAAAGGTGACCAACCGGGACTACGCTTATCCTATCAGTCACGGGAGTAGGAGTCAACCTATATCCTAAGGGAATATCATATTTTTTCTTAAGTTTTACAAGTTTGTCATCAGTGTTCATCACCGAGATTTGAGTGGAGTGTTGTGCTAAGTGGAATGGGGCACCCTCATCATAGGCCAACTCATGCAAATCAGCACTAAAAGGCGCTACCTTGACTCTCAGCTCAACATACCTCTGACCTAAAGATAGATTAGTCTCGTCTTCAAGGGGAAAGTTTACAAAAAAGTCCCCACAAGCATATTTGATGGAAGAAGGGAACAGGTTCGAGGCTCTCCTATCTAGTACGGGACCAACCCAAGTAATCTCAACACCACCAACTTTAACAACAACTTCACGATTTTCACCGATTCCTTCAGATCAAACTCACAAATTATTCAAAAATCAGTGAAGAACGAGGCACAAACTTGCAGTATAAGAAGTCATATCAGTAGTAATGGAGTTAAAAGTGTAAATGTTTAAAGGGAAAAACACTGAAATAAACGTAATAGCAGATAGAAACAAACCAAATATTTGGTTCTCTTTCTGTAAAACTGCAAACAAAAGGCAAACAAAATCAAGCCCAAAGATAAGTGTTCAGAACAAAAATGCAGAGAGGAGGCAAAAAGAAAGCTTTCTGAAAATCCAGGAGTTTTATGAGAAGTGTAGAGTGAGGAGAACAGAAATCCCGTACCCACATAAATACATATATATATATATATATACATTCCTATTCCCGCCTTTTCAATTCCTTCAAAATTCTTTAGCCGACGTAACACTCCACCATCGAAACGACGTGACTGCGAATCTGATAGTCACGTCGTTCCCCTTACAATCCCAGCCGTTAGATCTCAAATAAATGGACACAATGATTAATTGCATTTAATGCTCCAAGCGGGTGAACACACGCACGCTATAAAACGTGCATCCGAAATTAATATTTATCAAAAGGTGAAACTGATTTAACTTAAAGTGGGATTGTTAGATGTTTGGTCTTATCAAAACGGAACTCTCAGCCATCGAAACAGCACTTTCGGTCGCGAACAAAATTTAAGTTTCGATAACTACCTTATACTTGCAAAATATTTGCATATATCTCAAACAAGAGTTTGAAACATAATCAAGCTCGGGAAAGAAAGTTTAAACTCGGGAAGCTTATAGAGAGCCAATTCGAAAGTAATTCGTAGGCTAAAGAAAATCTCGAAGACTCGGGAAATAAAGTCAACCCAATCTAAATTCCCAAGCTCAAAACAGAAATAATCAATAATAGCCAATAGTCGCGGGAAATCTAAAAAAAAAAAAACGAGGCAAGATAGACAATACACTCAAACAAGAGTTAATTTTATATAAATTAATTTCTCACACTCACAGCTATAAGGGTAAGAAAGGTTAAGGCCCAGCCCAGAAAGAGAAAAATTCTCCAAAACCAACACCAGCCCAACAGCCTTTGTGGTTTATTTTTTAATCTTTTAGAAGGGCATATGATGTATACTAAAATAATTCATTTTGGGGTTTCACATCATATGGGCCTCGCGGCCCAGTTGACTCAGATAACAGGCCCATGAGGCCCATTTCTCTTCCACTGTCTCCCACACGCCTATAAATAGATCTCCACACCTCAGATTCCAGGTACGTTGCTCTGACCCCTTGCATTATTTCTCTTTCTAAAACCTTGAGAGCGATACTAACTTTAGCATCGGAGGGAGACTCGAGTAAAATCCTTTTGCTCTTCTTAGTCTTTGCAAGTTCAGTTCAAACAAAGAGTTTCAGCAACATCATAAGGTAATGACTACATAAACAAAAAATGTATAACATTTCAAGATGTTTGTTAAAGCTAAGTAACCACACGATCTTAGCCTTTCTTCATGCACTACTGGAATTTGGCCTATTATTGACGGATTTTTTACGGAAATTTGTGACGAACAATTCCGTCAGAAAATTTTTGACGAAAAATTTTTTCCGTCAGAAATTCGTCAAAAATTTTGGTGGATTTTTTATGGAAATTCTATCAAAAACCCGCC
>JAKNRG010105436.1:2268-12838 GCA_024706555.1 Mandevilla sanderi x Mandevilla atroviolacea | reverse complement strand
TGTACATGGATGGAAGGAGGGCTTTTTTTATGTCCACCATGGTAGTTTCGGGGCAAAGGGTTTAGTAAGGCCTTGGACCCTTAGGAAAAAGTTGAATAACACACCTCCAGCCGAAATCGTATACGAGTATAATACTCTGGTGAAGTTCAACGAAGAGATAACCATTAGGGAAGAATGGGATCTCAAAATTTTGGAGGCTGCGAGCTTGATCAGACACAAGCCTTTTAATATTATACGATTATGTAAGAATTTATTAAAAACAATCCATTCCTTTCTTTTCTTGTACATTTATTGTTAAGTTTTATAACACGTGTTTTATGCCACAGGAAAGAGAACGCTGGGGGCTATGATGGCCAAAAGTAAGGCTCGGGGAGCCGAACCTGTGGAAGTGACAGAAGCTGAAGTGTCACCTACTCCCGAAACCGTGGCCACAGTGGTAATCGAAGATTCCACTGAAAAATCAACTACAAGGACCGTTTCTGCTGAGCCCAAAGATGGTGTAGGCAAGAATGAGGTGGACTTTATCCCCTCAATATTTAAAGGTTATACACGTGTTTTTGAGGTTCCGAGAAACCGTAGTTACGGTTACTCAACAAGTACTCCCAGGGTATATTACTTACCAGGGAGAGATCGAATTGGTTCTGTAGGGAAGAAGAAGAAGAACAAAAGGGCAGCTTCGCCTTCAAAGAAAGGTGGCCAAGGGTAAGCCAAAATACCAAGGGCCAGAAAGGAGTCAGTATCAGGGAGCCGGCCGAAGCTGATGTCCCTCCTCCAGTCAGGGCAGAAGTCTCGGGGAAGGGAAAAGAGGTCGTTCCCGAGACTGTTTCTGCCTAAGATAGTGATAGTGAGGATAATGGGTGTCCAAGCAAGGTGTTCGTGCCTCAATGGCAATTGAAGGAGAATGACAAATTTGTGCGTCCCGATACTGCCTATGACTTTCTGGGCCACTTTCAGACAACTGGTGAGGTAAACCATTACACCCAACTGTCCGACAAGCATCTGGAGGACATGTTGGTAATGACGAAAGTGAGGGTAAGTATTTTACCATCTATTCAATTCTCTATTTTTCTAAGTATAGTTAAATATATAGTTAACTTGTCCAACTATTGGTGTTTATTATTGTAGAGTTTAAGCTTAGAGACGGAGCTGTTGCACCGTCATCTAAAGCAAAGAGAGGAACTGCTGGGACTAAGGGAGATACGTGAAGGGAATAAGGAGACTGAAGCAGCGCTAGAGTCAGCTGAGGCTCTTTTGGCTCAGGCTAAACTTGCCTTGGCCGAGACTAAGAAGGCATTAGCTGAGTCTGAGCAGAGAAGAATTGCAAGTGAAGAGCTATCCCAAACCTTGGATGCTCAGGCTCAGTCTGCTACGGAGGCTCTGGAAAAATCAGCCAAATTGCTGCAAGAGACGGAGAAGGAGCTTGGGGTTTCTAAAGTAAAAGCGGTATTACTTAAGAAGAAATTTTTAGATGAAAGGAAGGCTCGGGTGAAGTGGCAAAAGGAATCAAAGCGTCTAATAAGACCTTATGAAGATAATGAGGGACACTTAAACAACAACGTTCAAGAAGAAGTTCTAAGGGACTTTTTCAAGAGCGAGAGGTGTTGGAACTTGTGGTTCCGGCTGTCCGAACCCGTGATAGGAGCCACCATCGAGCAAACTTTCGAGTATGTCCATGAACAGTACCCCGAATTTCCCGTACTTGAAGACTGTAGCAATTTTACGCAAAAAAGGATAAAGTGCTTCCCCTGCCTTGGGAAGAGGGTTTTGATGCCAAAGAAGGTTGTAAAGCTTATCCAAGTCCTGAAGCTTCGGCAGAACCGGAAGAAGAAAGAGAAAAGAAAAAATTGAAGAAGTCTTATCTGATACTTCTTCAGATTCAGCTAAAGCAGTTCATGACTGGGAGGAGGGCATTCGGCGAGCAATGTCGGAGAAAATGGCTGAGCTTGAAGCCCAGAACAAGGCTAGGGACGAGGCCATAGCTGCTAAAATGAGGGCTGAGTCTTCGAGTGGAATCCCGGATACTCCTTTTTTCCCAGACTTGTAAATTTTTTGTTAAGATGTCTGAATTTTGTTGAGATAGTTTCACTATTAGATGTATATACATTTTCGATTTTATGAATGAGAAAATGGAAAATTCATTCCAACACTTATTCTTCTTTTCTCTTCTTTTCTTTTTTTTGTTAAGGTTCGTGTGATTGTAAATTACTTTCATAGAAAAGGATAAAAAAGAAACGGTGTGAATATTGAGGTTTGATCCTTAGACATAAAATTGAAGAGTGTTTGAAGTTATAAAGGAGTTTATATCACATAAAGAAGTATACTTGATTGAAGCATAAGGATTATAGCAAACTCGACATAAAGAAAATATATGTCATTTATAGTTGAAGGATTTACAATGGAAGAATTACAACTAATTGACCTACAAGCTTCAACTTGGAAAAGCACAAGGTTGAGAGAAAAATAAGTCTAAGTATAGAATTTTCGAAGGTTCATCCCATTCCAAGATCTTGCCAACATTCTTCCTTCTGAGTCTTGTAACCAATAGCTCCCATTTGATAATACTTTGGCAGTCCAACTATCGATTTGAGTCTTGACGATTGACTTCATTCTTTCTCAACATCAAATCTCCCACCTTAAAGGTTATGGATTTGACTCTTTTGTTGTAATATTGTGCGATTTGGCTTTTGTAGATCACTTCCTTTTGGGCGACGAGTCTTCTTGTTTCCTCTATTAGATTTAGATTTTCACTCAGCTTTTGATTGTTTGAAGCTTCGTCAAAGTACTCAATTCTTAAAGAAGTACTGCCAATTTCAACTGGGAGAACTGCATCGGTACCAAAACACAGGTGAAATGGAGACTCTTTTGTTCTGGTATTAGGTGTTGTCCTGTAAGACCATAGCACATTCGGGAGTTCATCTGCCCATTTTGCCTTGGCCGAATATAATCTTTTCTTGAGGCCCTTGTAAGATGATTCTGTTGGCAACCTCAGCTAAACCATTAGTTTGAGGATGGGCTACCGATGTGAATCTGTGGTCAATGTGTAATTCAGAACAAAAGTTGTGAAATTCCTGTGAGTCAAATTGTTTGCCATTGTCTGTGATTAAAATTTGGGGTATCTCGAATCTAGTGATAACTTCTTCCCAAAAGAAATCTTTTACCTTCCTAGCTGTGATGGAGGTGAGAGGGCGAGCCTCTATCCATCTTGTGAAGTAATCAATTGCCACCACTAGAAATTCTCTTGCACCTGTTGCTTTTGGGAATGGTCCTAGAAGATCCATTCCCCATTGACAAAAAGGGATAGGGTTACTTAGAGATTTTAACTTTGTAACAGGTAGGTGATGAACATTGTCATGCAATTGGCATTTTTGAACATTTTTTTATGAAAGTGATAATGTCATTTTCCATGGTAGGCCAATGTGGGAGTGAGACTTTTGAAAGAGAATGGTTCAATCCACAGGCCGTCTATGTGTTTACCTTTGCTGATTTTAGAAAGAGAATCCGCTTCAGTGTTTTCCTTTCTTGAGACGTGTTCCACCGGAATATTGTCAATGGTGTTAAAAAGTTTCTGAGCTAAGGCAAGGTATTTTTGCATACTTTCCTCTCGAGCTTCGTATTCTCCATATACCTGCCCTACTACAGCTTGGGAGTTCGATTTCACATGCAGGTTTTTGATGTGTAAGTTCTTTGCCATTCGTAAACCTGCAAGGAATGCTTCATATTTGGATTCATTGTTGCTTATAGCAAAGTTGTATTTTAAGGCATAATTGAATTTTATACCTTCAGGGTTGATGAGGATGAACCCTGCCCCCTTACTTTCAATCCCCGCTGAACCATCAGTATACAATGTCCAGCAATCCTGAAATGGTGAAAGTTTGTTACTTTCATCCGTATCACTTTTGGACTCGGGGATGGTACATTCAAGAACGAAGTCCGAAAGTACCTGTGCTTTCACGGCCCTCCTGAGCAAATATTTGATATCAAATTCAGATAGCTCGATTGCCCATTTCATGAGGCGACCGGCCATATCAGGTTTGTGCATGATCTGTCGAATAGGCACGTTAGTAAGTACATTGATTGTGTGGGCCTGGAAATAGGGGCGTAATTTTCTGGCAGTAATGGCCAATGCTAAGATATGTTTTTCAAGTGAGGAATATCTTGTCTCAGCATTTTGAAGCACATGGCTTGTGTAATATACTGGCTTAACATTGGACTCTCGGTCAGCACACAAAACCGAACTTACGACTTGAGGAGCTACCGAGAGGTACAATATTAGCGTTTCACCCAATTTTGGTGAGACTAACAGTGGAGGTGAAGATGAATATTTTTTAATTTTTTCAAAGGCTTTATCACACTCTGGGGTCCATTCGAACCCTTTTGTATTTTTTATTACCTGATAGAATGGGAGTGATTTTTCTACTGCTTTGGACAAGAATCGACTGAGCACTGCTATTCTACCAGTAAGTCTTTGTATTTCCCTTAGACTTCGGGGAGGCTGCTTCTCTAAGATAGCTTGTATCTTAGCTGGGTTGGCTTCAATTCCTCTTTGTGACACCATAAAGCCTAAGAACTTGCCCGCTTCAACGCTGAAAGCGTATTTTTTAGGATTCAGCTTAATATTATAATGTCTCATTATCAAGAAAGCCTCCTCAAGATCGTTGAAGAATGTGTCAAATGTCTTTGACTTAATAAGTATATCATCGACATATTCTTCCATATTTTGCCAATTTGTTTGATAAACATTCGGTGTATCATATCTTGGAAATCAGTGCCGGCATTCTTCAGTCCAAATGGCATGCGGGTGTAACAAAAAAGACCTTGAGGAGTAATGAAGGATGTTTTAACCTCATCTTCTCTTGCCATGAGTATTTGGTGATATCTCTTATGAGCATCAAGCAAACATAGTAAAGGGAATCCAGCGGTAGCATCTACCAATTGATCAATCCTCGGCATGGGAAATGGTTTCTTGGGGATGGCTTTATTTATGGATGTAAAATCAATACAGACTCTCCATGAGCTATCTGGCTTGGGGACAGGTACTGGGTTGGCCAACCAGACTGGGAATTGAACGCGTCTGATTATACCTGCTTTCAACAATTCAGCCACTTCATTATTAATCGCTTCTTGTTTCTCAGCGCCTTGAGGTCTTTGTTTCTGAATAACTGGGGGATAATCAGGGTCAACCCCAAGCTTATGTACGGCGAAGCTCCTTGGAATTTCCCCCAAGTCATGAGAAGTCCATGCAAAGATGTCTTGAAATTTTGCCAACAATTCTACCAAATGATGTTGTATTCGGATGGGGAGGCACTTTCCAACAATAACCTTTCTTTTAGGATGAATGGCCGAAATTTGAAATTCTTCCATACCTCCAGCCGGTTCCATTCTTTCAGGTTCATCATGGACCTCTTCCTCTTCCTTCTTATGCTTAATAGGGGCTTTGGCTATAGTGGCATGATAACAGCTGTGACCGAGTTTGATATCACCCATGATGATATGCGACTAATCCTGGATGGTGGTGATAAGCTCGTTCTCAAAAGTGTTGACGATAGCCTGCATCATGTTAAGTCTCGGTCTTCCAAAAATAATGTTAGAAGCGGAGGGAATATCAACGACCAAGAATTCAGCATTTTTCCTAATGGCCATGGCCTTTGGGCCCCATTCCACAGGTAAGGAGAGAGATCCGAGAGCATAAGTGACATCTATAGAGAAGCCGATGAGAGGAACTCTGTGTGTTTTGATGTCAGAGTCTTTGAGCCCCATCTTTTGAAAAGCTTCATAATATAAAATATTGGCTGAGCTTCCGGTGTCCACCAATATCCTTTTGACCCAACAATCCGCTATGAGCCTGGATACTACTAAGGGGTAATCATCATGCACAACCGTGGAATCTGTAATTCTCGGTCGTTTGTCTGGACGAACGTCACATTGGGAATATAGACCAGAGGTTACGTTGATTACTCTCGGCTGAGGGTCTCGGTTGTCTGGTTTGGGCTCGGGTTGTCTGTGCTGTTGCTGGGGTGGCCGGACTTGTGTGACAGCGATAAAGTCCTTTAGCTGGCCGTTTTTAATGGCTATTTCTATCTCTCATTTCAAATGGTAACAGTCATCAGTGTGATGGCCAATCTCTTTGTGATAAAAGCAATATTTGGAGGCATTCCTCCTATCCATTGGAGCTTGTAAGGGTCTGGGTGGAGCTAGAATGCTGTAGCTTTCGACTTTGGTGAGGATAAGAGAGCGGGGGGCATTTAAAGGAGTGAAATTCGAATTTTGGGCTTGGCGGGGAGGTTTCTTGTTAGCATTGTGAAAGGTTCGGCTGTTAGGCTCTGAGCGTCTGTTTGGAAATTGTCTTGGTGGTTGTGTTTAGGTGTTTTAAGAGGGTAATGGTTAAGGGGGATTAGTGGCTTGAGAGTTATTTGAGGGTTGAGTGGGATGTTGATATCCTCCAGTTGAGAAATATCGAGGGACAAAAGGGCGTGATCCCAATGCTGATGGAAATTTTTTATTATCTTCCTCTCTCCAAGGCTTCTTGGTTGGCCCTTTATGTTCGGCCTTTATGATCTCCTCCCTTTCTAGCTGTCGGAGGGCTTTTTTGGATTTTTCCAACTCTTCACCTTTAATCCACTTACAAACCTTGCCTAGTAATTCATTAGTGGACTTGGGCTGGAAAATGCCGAGTTTGTTGGAGTATATTCCAGGTCTTAATCCATTACAAAATGCTTCCACATATATTTGTTCATCATTATCTTGTACTTGTAAGGCTTCAACATTGAACCATTTTAGAAACGAGGCCAGAGACTCATCCTTGAACTGGCGAATGTTGAGTAAGTGTGTTCTCGGTTTCTTCTATAAGCGACTTCCCGCGAAGTGTTGAAGAAACAAGTGGCCGAGTTGTGAGAATGAAGAGATGGAATTAGCTGGAATGGAGGCGAACCAATCAAGTGCCTGTCCAGATAGGGTGCTTGCAAAGCACCAGCACAACAACATATCATCAGCAGCGTGCATTACCATCGATGTGGTATAGTGTTTGAGGTGATCCTCAGGGTCTGTGGAACCCTTGTACTTGTCTATGATTGGCATTTTAAAACCGGTGGGAAAAGGAGCCAATTGGTATTGTTCTGTTAGCGGATTGGATTCCAAGAGGTTCCATTGCTATTTGGGAAGCTGAATTTGGGTAGAACTAACTTCATTTGCTCTTGTAACTTTTCGACTTTATCCATGAGTTCAGGATCGGCCGGTTGAGATGAGCTTGGCAGGTGAGTAGGCTTATTAAGGAGATGTGGAGGTATATTGGAAGATCCTTCGCCTTCATACTCCGCTTCAATCTTCTTCTGTGTATTATTGCGCTCTTGTTTGAGCTTGAGGAATTGCTTGAATTCGTTGAGGTGAGTGGCCAATAAGTGGTGAACCTCTTCATCAGATTTAGCAGCTTCAAATCGGATTGAGCCTTCAGAATTGGCGGGTCTGTCTCACTTCATGTATCTATCAAAGGTGGAGCATTCGACGTTGGCGGAGCCTTGAGGCATAGCACTGGCTCAAGAAGTGGATAGAAGGGGTTTATCTTTGGATTTGGCCTCAGGCAGGGGAGGTTTGTGTAGTTCAAGTGCGAGTGGAAAAGGTATTTTGGATGGTGGGTTATCTTTCCCAATGAGAACGTGGGGAAGAGACACGAGGGGTATCCTCTCTCAAAGCACGTGCGGCTACATGTCTAGTGCGAGCGGCCATGGTAAGATTAGTAGGGAAGATGATTGTAAATGTATAGTGTTTGTTGTCGGGCTGAACACGGTGGGCGTCAAAATGATGCTGCTGAAACTCCAAGGTGAAAGTCCGAACCTGCAAAGACTATGAAGAGAACAAGTGTTGTACCCAAGTCTCCCTCCGATGCTAAAGTTAGCAAAATACTTAAATCTAGAGAGAGAAATATTGCGTGGGGTTAAAGCAACGTATCTTCATTTTAGGAAGTGGAGGACTATTTATAGGGGCGAAGGAGGTAAAGGGGAAGTGTTGGGCCTCATGGGCTGAGTCTTGCCTTGAGCTGGGCTGCGTGGCCCATTTAATTATGAAAGGCCCAAGTGAATTATATTTAGTGTACATTAACAGCTGATCAGATGTACTAGTTTTTGGGGGTCTTATAATGTGGCCACAATGTAATAGATTAACACTTGACATTGTCCATCAATGTAGACAGTGTAAGTTTTTGAAATATTCAATTTACACATAATTTTGATATTAAGAAACAGACAAGGAAACATCTCAAGAGAAATAGGGTAATTTAGCTTTTGTTTTGTTGGGGTGGGAGGAGGAAGTATTTGAGGATGGGAAGTATTTGAGGAAGTAAATGGATGATTTACATTGTTTGGTTGGGGTGGGAGAAAGGAGGGGAAGTAAATTGGGAGGGGGAGTGCCTCCCCTCCACATATGCAAAATAGCCCCTCCAATTTTGGAGGGGTTGGGAAGTATTCATTAGTCAATTGACTATTTTGCCCCTCAAAGGTCACATTCCCCATATTCTCTTTCACTGTAGGGCATTAGTCCCACATCGATCATTTGTTCCCACGTTGGGGTCTCATAACCCTATAGAAGCATTCAATATATCTCCTTGAGAGGTAAGTGCATTTACTCTATTTTAACTACTGTTGAGATTAAGAAGGTCAAGTGTTTTACTGACTTTACCATTGGAGTGGTTTTGGAATACTTCCCATCACCCCATTCACTTTTGTGTCTGTAGGTCCACATTCCTTTCAGGGAGGAGGCCCAAGCGAAACCCAGGGAAGAAGCCGGGCAACATCATTTGGCGCCCACCATCCTAACGCCATTTGATATGCAGCAAAAAGAACGTCACGTACCAGAGAGTTGCTGCAAACACCAAAAAAAAGGAAGGTTTCCGGTCAGTTCCACGAAAAAAAAACCCTATCGTCTTGTCCCTTACAATGTGTAGAACAAGAATCTCACCAGATTTCTCCCAAACGAACGTCGAAATCGATAAGACCAAAGCTTTCTCTATCACTGTTCTCTCTGCAAAAATATGGCGTGGGGTTGAAGAAGATGCAAAAGTGTTCTTCAACCCTAACCCCCGCCCTTTTATAGCCTTCAAATCTGAACGATCGGCTCATGCACAAGCTGTCGGCTTCCTCTCAGCCGCTGACGTGGATGAATCCCCTTCGTCCGTATTTCTCACTCGGCCATTCCCCAACCGTCCCCACTCTCGCATCATTGCACATTTATTGCGACGTGACACCATGTCAAATAAAACGTCGGAACCCAAAACGACATGATTACTTCGAGACGTTCATCTTAATTCTTTTTTGAAAGGGCTGAAGGCCTACAACTGAAGGCCTATAGCCGAAGATGACAACACCTACGGCCATACTTAAACGTTCATGCAGCAGACCTTGGGGCTGAAGCCCCCTACAAAAGCCGAAGCTTCTTTCCGGCCTTCCAAATCCACTCATTCCGACTTGGCCTCTTAATTATTTTTTGAAAAGGCATATGTGTATAACACCTCAATTGTGTTTAAAACACAATTGGGCTTGGCCTAAAAACTTTATTAGCAAGGCCCAAGGTCACATTCCCCATATTCTCTTCCACTGTAGGGCATTAGTCGCACATTGCTCATTTGTTCCCTCTTTAGGGTCCCATACGCCTATAAAAGCATTCAATACATCTCATTAAGAGGTAAGTGCATTTACTCTATTTTAACTACTGTTAAGATCAAGAGGGTCAAGTGTTTTACTGACTTTGCCATCGGAGTGGTTTTGGGATACTTCCCATCACCCCATTCACTTTTGTGTCCACAGGTCCACATTCCTTTCAGAGAGGAGGCCCAAGCCGAAGCCTAGGGAAGAAGTCAGGCAACATCAATTTACATCAAATACAATGCTTTGATACAACAATTAAAATATGTAACTAATCTGCCTCTGTGGCTCTATCTGATCTCAGTCATCAACTAAGCAAACACCAAAGTACAAATGGGGTGCATTGTTTCTTCATTCGTTCCTTGCCAAGGATAAGTTCTTGAAGATGGTGAAGGAAACCAATAAAGAGTTAACAGAAGCACCCACAGAGGTAGGTTACCTTACTTAGGTAATGAATGCAAGCTGAAAACATTTCCTGAGCCTCTGCAGAACCACCTCTTTCATTCTTTTTTAATCAAAGAGTTTTTTTTTTTAGAATATATGATATTTTGACCATTTTGGATAAGTCTAATCTTGACAATTACTTTCAAGTTGGGATTCATTATTTTCAATGTCTTGGTATCATTTGCATCCAAACTCTCAAATGGGCAAAAGCACAATACGCTGGAACATGTTTATTTTTACATACTATTATTCTTTATGTATCATAAATACTGTAGTTATAGAAAAATGTTCGAGGCAATCACATTAATTCCATTCTTGCAAATTCAATCATTCTTCATTTTGTGAATTTTTAGTTTGTATCTTATAATTTTACTTCAATTTGAATTGTATCTGTACAATGTGAACTTAGATAAGATCCCGCGTAATGCGTAGAATTTAAAATATTAATATTTTTTATCTTTGATAATTTAAAAGATTTATACAATATTTATTTGTAA
>JAKNRG010105281.1:0-20128 GCA_024706555.1 Mandevilla sanderi x Mandevilla atroviolacea | reverse complement strand
AGTTAAATTCGGTGAGTTTACCAATAATTTATTCCTCGTATTAGCAAAAACAAAGCAATAGCATCCTGCATCTAAGGGTTGATGCAGAAGTAAAATAAATCGTTTAAAAAATAAAAAAAAGTGTTTAGCACACCATCACTTAAAAGTGGCCTTAAAGTTGCTTCAGTGCAATCCTTTGTTGGTTCCTTTGACATTTCTTTGCAAAATCCACCTTAATTTCTTTCTACCTATGTGCTTTATAGATTTTCAGGAGATTATTCTGCTATCTAAAAAAAAAAGCTATAAAAGTTTAAAAAGACCAACCATCATTTGAACCAAAAGCTGGTTTAATGTTTGGGTAGAAAATCATATGTATGCCAAAGAAGATTAATGGTGGAACAAAGATGTTTCCATGGAAACAAGTAAGGAAAATCAAAATGGCTCAATGGCTATTCCTTATCATCTGATACTTAGTCAGTACTTATGAGCATTTCAATATTTTCTCCACTCTTATTCAATAACTTGTAGTCTTTCTCTGTGTTTTGTCCTTTGAAGATGTGCTAACACACTTTGTGTCATAAGCTTCTCTCGATTCAATTACTCATTCTAGTAAATAAAACCCCAAGAATATATTTGAATAGAGAATATATTTTTTTGAATTGAGAGACGCCGCCCAGCAAGCAAAGGGTGAGCTTGGGGGACCATGATCTCAGAACGCACCCCAACCAAAGAACAAGGTCGGAGGCGCAACCGGCTGAGCCTCACGTAGAGGACGTTGTGTCAAAGGAGGTGAGGAGGTTGAGGGAAGAAAATCAGCTCATGAAAGAGTGGCTGGGTTCAGATAACTAGTACGGGTCCCAACGGTTACTTTATGGAGAGAATGGACCGTACTCGAGCTTTGGATCAATGTCCCCAGCCGCTTTCGATTCGATCTCTCCTGTCTTCAACGCGCAAACTTCAAACCTGGACCATGGCCAATGGTTTTTAAAGGCGCTAAAGTGCCAAAGTCTGAGCATTTCTTCGAGAGAGATGGGTTCTAGCCTGCCTCAACGGCATAAGATGAATATAAAAAACCAAGCGCTAACTGCTGGCTCTTAGCCAAAATATGGCAACAACAGGCCAATACCTCCCCCCACCAATGGGGGAAGCCTCCATAGCTTCAGGAAGGTCTTTGCCCCCAGTAGCCCCTGTCGCACCAAGGGAGGCCTCCCAACAACATATGCCTCCACCAGCAGCCCCGACAGTGTAGCCCGCGCAAACGGCGGTACAACGAGCTCTTCTGAAAAAATCGACCCATCAGGTGGGTGAATCCTGCCTAAGGACTGAAAGGGGTCGCTTCACTAGGTGACAAGGCCCAAGGAGACACGGAAAGGGGTCTTCTAGGCATTCCAAATGGTCCTCGAAGAGAGATTGATCCAGAAGTCTAAGTAGTTCCCCTCATCCTTCCAGCCGTTTGGGAGGAGGCCCATTCACTCAATGGATTAGGGACTCAACTACCAACTCTAAACTCAAACTCCCTCAGTTCAATATCTATATGGGGAAGGGAAAGCACCTTGATCACATCTGCAAGTATGAGGCCATAATGAGCTTGGTAAACGCGGATGAGGCCACATTGTGTAAGGCTTTCCCGGGCACCTTGGGAGATAAAGCAATGAGCTGGTTGTCCAACTTGAGGAGAAGCTCCATTGATAGTTGGAAGGACCTGAAAATGAAGTTCCTGGCTAGGTTTGGCATGGCAGGAGACCTGCCCAAGAGCCAAGCCGACCTCGTCAACACTAAGCAGAGGGCTGGAAAGTCCGTCATGTCATTTGTAGAGCGTTTCAAAAAGTTCTACGATGAGATCGAAGGAGTCAGCTTCGATGTGGTAATGTCCTTTTTCATCGGGGGGATCTCGTCCATCCTGCTTACGGCAAAGTTCAACGTGAGGAAGCCTAGAACCACGAGCGAGATGTTGAACATGGAGAGACACTTCGCACTGGCGAAATCCTCCAAGGGCCAGTCGGAGAGGAAAGCCAACCCCAACCCCAACCCCGAAAACAAGGGGGAGGTAAAAACAATACTCGAAAAACCGAGACTTTCACCCCTCTAAGCGTCCCGTGGGCTAATTTGATCACTATTATTAAGGAGCAGCACGGGGTGCAAGACCCGAAGGCCCTTAGGTAGGAGAGCCAAGGATGGAGGGATAGGGCGAAGTATTGTGCATTCCATAAGGGCCATGGACACCTTACGGAACATTGCACGCACCTAAAGCGTGCCATTGAGAAGCTGATAAAGCAAGGCCACTTGGCCGAGTTTAGGGCGCCTGGTCAAGCTGGTCCTGCAAGAGGAGCACAAAAGGAGAAGGTGATTAATGTGATCCTGGCAGACCCGCCATCACTGACTCAACTGCACAGGCAGATCCATACCATCAATTAGGTCTTGTCACCGAGAAGTATGGTGAGGACAAGGGCATCACCTTCCATCATATAGAGCTACATCATAGTGTGGAGGTGAGGAGCCACCCCTTGTCGAATGAGGCAGTCATGGCCAATCAGGCCACCAGATGTAGAGTAAGGAGGATCTTGGATGATACAGGAGCCTCAAGGGACATTCTATATTACTCATGCTATAAAAAAAATGAGGCTCCCCGATTGACATCTCACCCCTTACAACGGACAGTTGGAGGGGTTCACCACTCACAAGGTTGATGTCAAGGGCATGATCGAATTGGAAGTGACCCTTGGAACCGAGGCCACCCAGAGGACCGAAAAGGTATGTTTCCTGGTCCTAGATTTGAAGTATTCTTACAACACTATCCTCAGGCTAGGTTCGAGATGGTGGTTTCCTTACCCATCAGAGGGTAAAGTTCCCCACCAGGGGGGAGTCGCCTTGGTGGAAAGCAATCCGCGACATCTTCTGCAATACCAGATGGCCTAAAAAAGACTTGAGAGAGAGAGCCTAGTGCCCAAGCTGAACCAATGCAGATTGGGACAATCAGGGAAGTCCATGAAGGGAACTCGGCCCTTGTACCAGAAGGAGAGATAGCAAGTCGGCCAGGAGACGTACCCGACCAGTTGAACCTGACAGAGGTCGAGCTCGCCTCTGGAAGAAAGGTGTGGGTGAGTTCCACCCTTCCAGCTAAGGTGAAGGAGGAACTTTTCCAATTCCTTTGTGATCGGCAGGGAGTCTTTGCTTGGGGCATGAAGCAGATGTCAGGGGTCAAAGAGGAAACAATGATGCACAACCTACAGATTGAACCCAATAGGCTCCCCATCCAACAAAGACTGTGAAAGACCAGTCCCGCTACGGAAGAGGCAACCAAGCAGGAGATAGAAAAACTCTTGCAAGCTGGTTTCATCAGAGAAGTCCAATTCCCCACTTGGTTGGCCAATGTAGTGATGGTCAAGAAAAAAAATGGCAAGTGGAGAATGTGTGTGGACTTCCCCTTTCTAAACAAAGCTTGCCCTAAAGACTGCTTCCCCTTGCCAAGGATCAATATCATGGTAGATTCAAAGGCTAGGAATAGATTGCTGAGTTTCTTTGATGCATTCTCGAGCTACCATCAGGTCAAGCTTGACCCAAAGGATCACCTACACATTTCCTTCTGTGCGGCAGGAGGGATTTATTGCTACAATGTGATGCCCTTTGGATTGAAGAACGCTGGAACCACTTACCAGCTTATGGTGAAAGCCATATTCAGGTACCAGATTGGAAGAAATCTGGAAGTCTACATAGACGACATGGTGGTAAAAACCAAAGAAGGGGACCACTTGGCCAATCTAATGGAGATGTTCTACATTCTCGACCTCTATCACATGAAGCTTAACCCTGAGAAATGTGTTTTTAGGGTAGAGGTGGGCAAGTTCCTGGGCTTTATGGTGACTAAACGGGGTATCGAGGCCAACCCTCCGAAGATCTCGGCCATGATGGAATTGAAGGAGTCACGATGCATCAAGGACATCCAAATGATGAATGGGTGCATCGCCTCCTTGGGAAGGTTCATTGCAAAATAAGTAGAGAAAAGCCTGCTATTCTTCAAGACCTTGGAAAAAGCTAGAAGGAATTTAAATGGACGGAGGAATGTAGCAAGGCATGGGCGGAGATGAAAACATGCTTGACGAAACTCCCTTTTTTGGGACAGCCTAAAAAAGAAGAGACGTTGTTTGTATTCTTGGTTGCAACTGACTTAGTAGTCGCGGCTGTGTTGATTAAGGAAGAGGGCAATGCCCAAGTGACCGTGTATTATGTAAGTAAGGCCCTCAATAAGGCTGAATCCCGTTATATCAATATAGAGAAGTTAGCTTGTTCCCTCGTTGTTGCGGCTCTCAAGCTTCGATCCTATTTTGAAATCCACAGTATAGTTGTTCTTGCAAACTCGCCTTTAAAGCAAATATTCCACAAGCCCGACATGTCGGGGAGGATGTTGAGGTGGGCCATAGAATTAAGTGGGTATGAAATCGACTTCCAACCGAGAAAGGCCATTAAAGCCCAAGCACTGGCCAACTTCATTGTAGACACTAGCTTCTCTAGCCCCCGAAGAAATTAACAAACAACCACCAAGACCACACCCAAAGGGCTCAAGTAAATCATGGGTCCTCATGGTTGATGGCGCTTGCAACCAGGCAATGCGGGGCATTGGCTTAATCATCACCTCCCCAGACACAAGTATAATATTAGAGAAATCCCCAAAGTTGGAATTCCCAATGTCCAATAATCAGGTAGAATACGAGGCCCTGATCAATGGGCTGAGATGGACCCACGCCTTGGGAATTCTAGACGTAGTGGCGAGGAGCGACTCCCAGGTGGTGGTGAGCCAAGCACAGGGTAAGTTTCATGCCAATGAATATTCTTTGGAACGACAACGGGATGTCGCGGGAGGCTGGATGATAAAACACCGAAGCTGTGTGCTGGAGAAAGTAGCGAGAGAAAGAAATGGGCTGGCCGATTATCTCGCCAAGATGTCCTCCATCTGCCCCTCAAGCTTTCAAGAGGGGGTCGAAATCCAAGAGGTGCCCAACCCCTCCATCTCGGATGCAAGCTCCCACATCCTAAATCTACGCGAGTCGACATTGGTCGACCTCTTCAAGGCCTACCCAGAAAGAGGCGAGTTGCCTGGTGATGCCTAAGATGCTAAATCTATCAAGAAAAGGGCAGCCAGATACGTGATGCATTACGGGGAGCTATACAGAAGGTCTTTCTTGAAGCCGTTATTAAAATGCGTCTCACCTGAAATGAAGCATCCCTTACTGGAGGAGGTCCACAAGGGAGTCTGTGGCGGATACCTAGGGGCGAGATCCTTGGCAGAAAGAATTCTCCATTTAGGGTACTACTGGCTGTCGCTCATGAGAGATGCAGACCAATTAGTAAGGAGATGTCAGAAGTGTCAAGAATATGACGACATCCCCAGGTTCACATCAGTGCAACAGACACCGATAATCCCGACCTAGCCCTTTGATATGTTGCGAATGGATTTGATGGGAAAATTGCAAAAGGCCAGGGGAGGCCTAGAGTACCTAGTGGTAGTAGTCGACTACTTCACGGAATGGATAGAAGTGAAAGCTCTGGTACACCCAACAGAAAAAACGTGCTAAAGTTTTTCCACGAATAGGTACTTTGCCATTTTGGACTCCCCAGGGCTGTTGTCACCGACCATGGAGTATAATTCACATCGAAATTCTGAGGAGAATGTGAAAGATTGGAAATCCTCAGCCACCCCTCAAGGAAATGGTCAAGCAAAGGCTGCCAACAAGCTTGTGATCACGTCCTCAACGAAAAGTATCGTTGGCAAGGCATGCAGATAGGCCGATGAGCTACACTCCACCTTGTGGTCCATCCAAACTTCGACCAGGGGGCCAACAGGCAAAACCCCCTTCGTGCTGGTCTATGGGTTTGAAGAGGTCGCTCCGGCGAAAGTCACCCTCCCGACCCTACAAATAGCCGAGTTCCGTGAAGATGATAACCCTCGAAGTCGGTTGATCGACCTCGACCTTTTAGAGGAAGGAAGAATCGATGCTCGAATTCGGATGGAAACGATGAAGAGCCAAATAAAGGAAGGCCATGACAAGCAAGTACACCTAAAAGATCTCAAAGTAGGATACTGGTACTGAGGAAGGTTGAGGCCACTAGCCAAAGACAGGATAGGGGAAAGCTCGCCCCCAATTGGGAGGGTCCATACAAGATTGTGTAGGCAATCAGGGAAGGCACCTTCATCCTCGAAAAGCCAGATGGAAAGAGGTTAGGAAAACCTTCGCACTTAAACCATTTGAAAAAGTACTATGTGTAAGAGAGACAATTCACAGTTGATTTGTTAAGCCTTAGAAAAGCAAATTTGCTACAATAAATAAAGAAATAGGCAAGAAATTCACTGGAAGTTCTTCTTTCATTCAGATTCAAAAGTATTTACAAAACACAAAGGAAATTACAAGAGAAGAAAATAAATCAAAAACTAAGAGTTGGGAGAGCCTGTGCACTCCACTTGAGCCGTAGTCTCTGGAGCCCCTCCAGGGTCAGCCTCTTCATCCTCAGGGAAGGTCAAAGCAACTACGGGGAGAGAGGTCAGCCCCTGCCCTCCCAAGGCAATGTTCGGGTCCAAAACAGGGGGCGGGATGCTTCGTACTCGGCCATGAGGCGGTCAAGGTGATCATCAACATGGTCAAAGAAATTAGGCCTGAAAGTCTCAAGGAGAACCCATCTAGTCCTCCCAGCCTTAGTGTCAATGCTCCGAATCTCCTCCAAATCTCCAGTTGCGTAAGGGACGAAACGATGACCATCTTGCACCTTGAGATGATTAAAAACTGTGAAGAGCCACTCAACGAGTTGAGTTGGGTAATGGGATGAGTACACTTGTCTGTTAATATGGGCAGCCCCTAAAGTGAAATAGGAGCTCGCCCCGTCTCTGATTAAGTCCATGAACTCCTCAGAGGCTTTTAACTCAGCCACCCTCTCAGCCTCTACTTTTGCACATGGGCATCAGACTCGAGCTCAGCTATCCTTTAGCCTTTGACCCCAGCTCGGTCTTCCCTGCCTTAGACTCGACTTGGACCCTCTCCATGGCCTCATGAAGATAGCCCACCTCTTCCTCCAAGTTTCTGAACTTCACCCTAGCTACGTTCAGATAAGTCTGGAGAGTAGAATTATGCTCCTGTAGCTCAGAGCTAGCCCCAATAACTGAGGCCAATTGGGATTGAACATTTCCTTTCTCCTACTCAACAAGAGCAAGGTGCTTCTCTACCTCTGCCAAGCGAGAGTTGGCCTGCTCCCCCTCCCCAGCCTTGGAAAAGGCAGCTAAGACAGACTTAACCAACTGCCAAAGGAAGTGGAAAAAGTTTAAGTCTCAACAAAACTATCCAAAAAGGGGAATGGGATCAAAACAAAAAGCAGAGGGCCAAAATACAACTCACATTTGAAGCCCCAGCTCCCATGAGGTTCAGAAAATCTGCTAGGGAGTGATTTGTAAGACTCCCAGAGGGCTCCTTCTAGACAGAGGAGGGAGACTTAGAAGGAAACTCCACGGGAGAGGGCTCCATGGCAAGACGCCTCATTTTCCTACCAAGGGTAGGTTCCTCCTCAGTTTCCTCAATCCCTTGGTAGCTGGCAGGATGTGAGGAGGAACTCTTCAAGCGTCGAGAAGAGGAGCCAGCTTCCTTAATTTGGCCAGAGAGGCCCCCAGGCAGCTGGGCAAGTTCCTGCACCGCCTCTGCAGCAGATTGGGCAAGATGGCGCCCCTCAACAGCTTCTTGCTACCTTTGCTCTTTGGCACCCTCATCAAATAATACACGTGGAGGACCAGTCAAAGGGAGTCCAGCCAACTGAGCCTGCCTTTTGAGGCACTAAGCCTTTAATCTCTGCAAAATATCCTACTGGCGAAGCATACCTAGCAAAACAAAGAAGGATCAATACTAGAAAACCAACAGAAACTAGAAATAAAGCTGTCAAGAGTTGGGGAGATTGAAGGATACCCTGGCTAGAAGGAGAGCATTTCTCCCCTCGAAGACATCCCATACAAGTGTTAGAAAATGTGGAATCGGGGTGAATGATCCACTCCCAGGTAAAAGAGGGTGCAGGATCTAAGAGCAGCTTTCCTACTCCATCCTCCTTAACCCAAACTCCACAAATACTGAGATAGTGATCCCTCAGGCATCCACTCCTATCCAAGACCCACAACTAATCTCTCCCTCTCATCACCAGATATCTCTGCAACTTGGGTCATGAGGGCCCTTTCTGCAGTAGAGGGATAATACTTATCCAGGCTAAATTGGGGTTTGGTTGGGTTGTTTACAATGGTTGGGAGGGGGAAGCCATTCCTACTCTCTACCCAAACCCATTTGTCTGTCCAGCCTTTCACCTTTTTTGGGAAACTATCGAATAGCCTAAAGGTCTCAACCCGAGACCGAATTGAAACCACTCTATTGGTCAAGATTATTACATAGAAATAATGAAAGGTAATCTACAAGATGGGTTAGAATGCAGGCAGGACAAGCTACCATGAAGGTAACCAAGGCCTTTATGGCATTTGGATGTACATCTGGGAGGTGAACTTGAGTTCGCAGGAGCAACTCTATTACAAAGGGATCCAAGGGGAACCTGAGCCTAGAGTTTAGATGACTCAGGTAGACCGCCAAACCATTATTCCGGGGTGCATAGACATGATCATCAAAGTCCCTAATCCTGAAGTCACCCTCGTTTAGCCTATACTTTCATTTCACCTCCTCTATCTCCTCGGGGGAGATCATATTCCCATGTTTCTTGGAAGCAAGAGGAGTTGCTGGAGCCTTTCCCTTCCTAGAAGTAGAAGCCTTAGACCTTGGGGCCATCTCAGAAGTACCTGGTAATCTACAAGATGGGTCAGAATGGAACTTATCAGCCAAAAAGATTGGAAGAGATCGTCCTCCCCTAATTCCACCATGGGATAATCTGCATCCAACCAGGCACTTCTCGACAACCCCAGGTTATCACAAGGAATCTCCATAATGGTCATTTCCGGTCTATCGGGTAACCTAGTAAATACGGTTTGGAAATCTTCACATATATGGAATATTCTACACCTTCGCTCATACAAATAAGGTTAGGGGCACTCAAAACCCAACTTTCCTTTACAACCAACCTCCTATCCACCCCAGCTATTCGAACCACACTCAGACAAAAAAGGAAAAGAAATCAAATGAGGAATACCAAAAGGTGAGGCTACCTGGTTCAAAGGAGATGAATAGCAAAGCGACGGAGATAGACTAACTGATAGTTATCCGGAACATCAGAGGAAATTAGGGCACAATGGTTTGCAAGAAGGAAGGAGAAAGAGAGAACTAGTGCAATGAGGAAAGCGGAAAGAAACTCAAGGAGAAGTTAAGTGGCAGTTCAAGTGTAACTGAAGAAGTAAAGAGGTGAAATTTCAGGTAAGGAAATGAAGGTGTAACTGAAGAAGTAAAGAGGTGAAATTTCAGGTAAGGAAATGAAGGGACGTGAAGAAGTGATCAGACGCGTTTCTCAGGAAAGACAACCTATTGATGGGATTCCAAAAACAACTGCTGAAAAATGCCCTGATTTCCTAACCCGATTTGGGTTCTTCAAAATATCTGGGGCCAGAAGAAGGACGAATTTCCTTCCTCGGCACAAGGGGTCACTAAAGGGAAAAAGCCCAACTTAGGTCTGCTAACCCATTATAGGGTATAATATGGCCCTTGAGTGGGAAGAGGGAGTCAGACTCAACTACCCATTTTTGCCACCAGACCACTCAACTGGACAGCAAGTTGGGATTGGACAACGGGTAAAAAAGGGGGCGATATAACCCGAGTGGCGTGATAGTCCCCCCAGCCCATTACAAAAGGACTTCAAGCATTAAATGCCCCTAACATCTGTCAAGCTAGGAAAAAATCTGAGGAAATCTCTTCTCCAAAAGGCTGATACGGTCAGAGAAAAAATGGGAGGGGTATATAAACCCCAAAGACATCAGGCTGAGGTAAGATACCCTATACTGTTGCATGATACTCTTCTGTTTCCTAAAAGTGAATCGAATATCTCTAACTTGATCATCGGAGGAGGTTCCCAAATGAAGTCTCCGGTCACCTTTCCTCGTCTTCTTTTTAGGCCCACTTCACAACATTTGGGCTGAGATCTTCATACTACATTTCTTAAGCCCAGCCAAGAAACATGAGAAAATCCGATTGGCATCATGCTAATTTTTGTGTAATCATCCAATTGAAATTCACTAGATTATGACTACCAAATATATTCTGATTAAAAATATATATAACTACTGATTAAAAATATATGTTTTTGGTGTTGCCATATCGATTAGTCATGATTCTGTCAAATTATAGTATTTTCTTGCAATAGATTATTCAAGTTTATATTGTCCCCAGAATATATGTAACTAGTAATTTCATTAGGTCAAATATAATTACACTACAATGGAGTTCAAGTCAGGCTTCGTAAAACCCTACATTGCTACATATGCTTTATTTTGAGGAAAGAGTGGAAGAACTTTTAAGTAAACTTAATGCAGATTCATTATATTTCATGCAACAAAATCTCTAGTTGACAATTCAACAAACAAATTGAGTACAAAACATACAGATTCATATTTCATTAGGCCATTGTGCAATTTATTGCAAGATACCATGTTAATTGCTACTTGTTGTTTCTATCACCGAAAGGGCCAAAGGCTAGAGTAGCCGACGATGTAGTAGAAAAGAATGTTGGCTCACACTTGCTCTTGGGTGCTATATTTGTCAATGCACTAAACATCAACATGGTAAAAGACTTATCCTTTTGAAGGGCCGAAGCCTAATCTGAGGGTTAGAGGTCAGTAATGACCAAGAGGCCCAAGTAAAGAATTCCCCAAACCGGGCCCAAGCTGCCTTGGCTAGGGGGCCAAACAAAAAAGATATGGTAGCCCAGTCTAGATGAGAAGGGGCCCAAGCTAGGCTGGCAACCAGCTGGGCCTATGGGTCCAGTACGAAGGATGACAAGCCAAGATTCCTGACATCCGAGCAAAGGGGAGCACTCAGCATAGCTACGCGCTGCCCCAATACCTCCAACAGTCCGGCAATGTCACAGGCATTAAATGTGCCTTTAACAAGTGTCAAGTGGGGAGGGGCTGCTGCAATATCCCGTCCTAACGGACTGTTACGGAGAGAGAAAAAGGAAAATATAAAAGCCACGAAAAAGGTCATATGTGAGTAAGACATCCTACTATTCTAAACCCTAATCTTCTGCTCCTCAGGCAAGAACCCTAAATCTCTAACTTTATCATCGGCGGAGGATCCCCCAGCACACCTCCGGCCACCTTTTCTTTGTTTCTTTGTCAAGAAGTTATCTTGGAGTGTAACCAAATAAGGTCGATTGGATCTTTTCGGGTCACGCAACAGGAGCAGGCAAAAGCCCAAACCCGATAAACTAATCATTACAGTATTATATTAGTTCCGTTACCAGGAACAGAACGAAAGCCTTATACATTTTTTTCCCACCGAGTGAAAAAGATGAGTAAACTGGCAGTGGTCTAGAGCCAAGACTTGTCGGACCTAAGCAGGTCGACGATAGTAAGACTACTGGCTCCCCCGACTACCTCGCGACACAAACAATCATCCCTATTCTACTTCATGACCCTAGCAGGGGAGGAGAAGCGCTGCCCGACTAAGCAAAGGCTGAGCCTAGGAGACCAATGACCTCGGGACCCATCTTAACCAATAAAGAACGAGGTCAAAGGCTCAACCAGTTCATTCCCCTGCTGAGGACGCTGCGACAGAAGATCTAAGAAGGCTGAGGGAGGAAAACCAACTCATGTGGGAGTGGTTGGCTCTCAGCCAGGGAATCACCGCTGTGGGCCAATATCTACCACAGTGTCCGAGAGGGCCATGCCCCAAGCCATTCTTGTTGTACTAAAAGAGGCTTCCTAGCTAAATATGGCTCCACAGGCACAGCCAGTTGTTCAACCCATCCCGACCGCGGGACAACGTCCTCCCATGGTGAAGTCAGCTAACCAAGTGAGCGAACTCACTTAAGGGCTGACAGAAGCCTACCCACTATGCAGGAACCCTCAAGAGGACATGGCGAAGGATCTTCGAGGTGATCTGAAGGGTCCTCGATGAGGGACCGATCCAAAAGCCAAAGTAGATCCCTTCGCCTCTCTGGCCGCTTGGGGGGAAGTCCCTTGACACGGTGGATAAGGGAGTCCACCACTAGCTCCAGACTAAAGCTCCCACAGTTCACCAACTACACCGAAAAAGGAAAACTCCTCGACCATATCTACAGGTACAAGGCGATGATGAACGTGATAAATACCGACAAGGCCACTTTATGCAAAGCCCCAGGCACACTGAGCGAGAAGCCAATGAATTGGTTCTAAAATCTGAGAAGGGACTCAGTTGATAGCAGGAAAGAGTTGAAGAGGAATTTCATGTCCAAGTTTGGCATAGCAAGAGACTTTCTCAAGAGTCAGGCCGACTTGGTCAACACCAAATAAAGGGCATGGGAGTCCCTAATGTCCTTTGTGGACCACTTCAAGGAGCTCCACGACGAGACAAATGGAGTGAGCTCCGATATGGTTATGTCATCCTTCAACGGGGGGATTTCGTCTGTCCCATTCACGGTCGAATTCAGTGTGAGGAAGCCTTGATCTGTCAGCGAAATACTGAATGTGGCAACACACTTTGCCCTGGAGGAATCTTCCATGGGCCAATTGGAAAGAAAGCTTAACCCCACCCCAAAATCGAAAATAAGGGGGATGGAAAGAACAAAACATGGAAGACCAGGACCTTCACCCCTCTGAGCATTCCACGGGCGGATCTCATCAACATATCAAAGAACAGCATGGGGTGTAGATCCAAAGCCCCTTAGGCAAGAAAGCCAAGGGTGGAGAGATCAAGGGAAGTATTGTGCCTTCCACAAAGATCATGGGCACCTCACTGAGCACTACACTCACCTGAAGCCTGCGATTGAGAGGTTAATAAAGCAGGGCCACTTGGCCGAGTTCAAAGAAGAAGGCCAAGTTGACCCCGCAAGAGGCCCAACCAAGAAGAGGGTCATAAATGTAATTCTGACCCACCCTCCATCATTGACCCAGTTGCACAAACAAATTCACACTATCAACCAGGTGTTAGCAGTCACCGAAAGGTACAGTGAGGACAGGGGCGTCACCTTCCACTACAGAGAGTTGCACCACAAGTTGGAGGTGAGAAGTCACCCCTTGTCCATTGAGGTTGTCATGGCTAACCAAGCCACGAGGTGTAGGGTGAGGAGTATTCTCATAGATACCGGGGCCTCAAGGGATATCTTGTATTCATGTTATAAGGAAATGGGGCTCCCTGATGGACACCTCTTCCCCTACAAAGATAAGCTAGAAGGATTCACCAACCACAAGATGGATGTAAAGAGCACGGTAGAACTGGAGGTGACCCTCGAGGCAGAACCCATCCAAAGGACAAATAAGGTATGTTTCCTGGTCCTCGATTTAAAATTGTCTTATAATGCTATTCTTGGATGTCCTTTGCAGGCCAGGTTCCGGATGGTCGATTCCCTACCCCATCAAAAGGTAAAATTCCTTACCATAGGGGGAGTCTCGTTAGTTGAAAGCAAGCCCCAACATCTTCTGCAATATCAAATGGCCCAAAAAAGGCTCGAGAGGGAGCCCAGGGCCCAAGCTAAACCAATGCAAATTGGGCTGATCGGGGAAGCCCCTACAGGGAAAGCACCCCTCGAACCAGAAGGCTAGATGGCATCTCGACCAGGAGACATCCCCAATAAAGTGAACTCAACGGAGCTCGAACTCGAAGGTGCAGGTGAGTTCCCCCCCTCCTAGTTGGAGAAAGGGAGGAACTCGTCCAGTTTCTCCGAGATAGATTGGAGGTCTTCACTTGGGACATCAAACAGATGCCATGGGTCAAAGAGGAGACAATGGTGCATAACTTGAATATTGACCTCACCAAGCGCCCTATCCAGCAAAGGCCAAGAAAACCAACCCCATTAAGGAGGAAGCGGTCAAGCAAGAGATAGAAAAACTCTTGCAGACTGGATTCATAAAGGAAGTATACTTCCCAACTTGGATGGCCAATGTGGTGATGGTGGAGAAGGAAAAATAACAAATGGAGGATGTGTGTAGACATTACTGATTTGAATAAGGTCTGTCCCAATGACTGCTTTCCTTTGCCAAGAATTGACATGATGGTATATGCCACGTCTGGGAACAAGCTGTTGAGTTTTCTGGATGTATTCTCTAGCTATCATCAAGTCAAACCCAATCCGAAGGATCACATACACACCTCCTTCCGGGCGGTGGGAGCAATTTAATGCTATAACGTGATGCCTTTCAGATTGAAGAACATCGGAGCAACCTACGCACTATCTTCAAAGACCAGATCGAGAGGAATATGGAAGTCTATGTGGGCGACTACCTTGCCGATCTGAAGGAAACGTTCGACAACCTTGACCTCCAACACATGAAGCTTAACCAGGAGAAGTGTGTGTTCGGGGTGGAGGCGGGAAAGTTCTTGGCTTCATGATGACAAAGTGAGGCATAGAGGCTAATCCACTTAAAATCTCGGCCATGATGGACTTGAGGGAGCCAAGGTGCATCAAGGACATCCAAAGGATGAATGGATGCATCACCTCCCTTGGAAGATTCATCGCCAAGCAGGAAGAGAGGAGCCTACCATTTTTTAAAGCCCTGAAGCAAGCTAGAAATGACTTCAAATAGACTAAGGAGTGCAGCAATGCTTGGGCAGAAATGAAGGCGTGTTTGGCGAAACTCCCCTTGTGGGGATAGCCTAAAGATAGGGAGACCCTGTTTGTATACTTGGCCGCAGATGACTTAGCAGTTGCGGTTATGTTAGTTAAGGAGGAGGAACTGCCCAAATACATGTATATTATGTAGGAAAAGCCCTTAATGAGGTTAGTCTCGTTACATTAATACAGAAAAATTAGCTTATTCTCATGTTGACGTGGCTCGCAAACTTCGAGCCTATTTCGAATCACATTGCATAGTTGTCCTTACTAACTCTCCACTAAAGAAAATATTTCACAAACTCGACATGTCGGGATAGATGCTCAGATGTGCCATAAAGCTGAACGGATACGACATCGATTTCCAACCAAGAAAAGCTATCAAGGCTCAAGCTTTGGCTGACTTCATCGTAGTGACCACCTTCCCGCGTGCCGAGCAGATTGATGAACCACAGCAAAGACCATTATCAGTTGACTCGAGTAAATCTTGGGTCCTTATGGTTGATGGCGCCTTTAACCAATCTGGCCGAGACATTAGTTTAGTCATTACCTCCCCAGATGAAAGCATAAGGATAGAGAAAGCCTTGAAGCTCGAGTTCCCAGTGTCCAATAATCAGGTGGAATATGAAGCCCTAATTAATGGGCTAAAATGGACTTATTCCTTGGGAATCCGTGATGTAGTGGCAAGAAGTGAATCCCAAGTCGTGGTGAACCAAGTACAAGACGACTTCCAAGCTAATGAGCCTTCCTTAGAACAATACCAAGACACGGTTAGGAGTTGGATGGCAAAACACAGAAGATGAACCCTGGAAAAGATAGCGAGGGAGAAGAATGGTCGAGCTGACTACCTCTCCAAAATGGCTTCCACTTGCCCACCAGGCGTACGAGAGGGAGTCAAGATCCAAGAGGTCACCGACCCTTCCATTTCGCTCATGAACCCCCAATTCCTAAGTGTACGCGAGCCAACTTGGGTCGACCTCTTCAAGGCCTATCTAGAAAGGGGCGAATTGCCCAGTGACTCCCAAGAGTCTAAGATGATAAAAAAGAGGTCGGTCAGATATGTGATGCATAATGGAGAGCTATAGTGGAGATTGTTCTCCAAGCCACTACTGAGATGTGTGCATCCCGAAATGTCTCAGCCCCTCCTAGAAGAGGTCCACGAGAGAGTCTATGGTGGGCATTTGGGTGCGAGATCCTTGGCAGAGAGGGTGTTGCACCTTGGATATTACTGGCCATCTCTAAGAAGAGATGCGGATCAACTAGAAAAGAGATGCCAAAAATTCCAGGAGTATAGTGATCTACCCAGGCTCCCCTGTGTACAACAGATGCCAGTGGTCCCAACCTGGCCATTTGACATGTGGGGAATGGATCTAATGGTTAAATTTCCAAAGGTCAGGGGAGGCATAGAGTACCTAGTGGTGGCAGTCGATTACTTCTCCAAACGGATAGAGGCGAAGTCCTTAGTCCATCCCACGGAAGAGAAAGTGGTTAACATTTTCCACGATCAGGTACTTTTTCATTTTGCATTGCCCAGATCTATCGTTACTAATCACGGAGTGCAGTTTGCCTTGAAATTTTCAGGGGAGTGAGAAAGGCTGGGATCAAAAATAGGAAATCCTCGCTTGCGCACCCTCAAGGCAATGTTCAGGTGGAGGCAGCCAATAAACTGGTGATCATATCCTTGAAGAAGGCCATTGAAGGCAAGGCTGGAAAATGGGCAAACGAGTTGCATCCCACCTTGTGGTCCATCCGGAGTTCGACCAGGGGGTCAACCAGCGAAACCCCTTTTGCACTAGTCTATGGGTCAGAAGTGGTCACCCCAGCGAAAGTCACTCTCCCGACCTTGCGAGTTGCTGAGTTCAGCGAGGGCGATAACCTTCGAAGTCGCTTGAACGACCTCAACCTCTTAGAGGAAAGGAGAATTGACCCTCGAGTTTGGATGGAAAGAGTCGAAGGCAAAATGAATGAGGGCCACGATAGGCGAGTACATGCAAAAACCTCAAAGTGGGAGATTGGGTGCTTAGGAAAATCAAAGCCATAGGTCAGAGACAAGCCAGGGGAAAACTCGCCCTTAACTAGGAAGGACCATACAAAGTGGTACAAGCCATTAAGGAGGGTACCATCATCCTTGAAAGGCCAGATGGAAAATGGTTAGGAAACCTCTAGCACTCTGACTATTTGAAAAGATATTATGTATGAAAGTTTGAAATTAAATTCGAACATTTCCTTTTCTTAGTGTTGATATCTTCAATTATTTCAATTTTATGAGTAATAAGCGTTAAAGCAAATAACAGAAGAAAATGACAGTATGTATCTTAAAACGACCCATATATTGATGAAGAATAACAGTACAAGGGCCTCGAAAGGGCCAAGTTTACAAAAATACATACGTAACAAAAAAAAACAATAGAAGCAGAAAAAAGTTCGTGGCTTGGGACTCAAGAGCTAAGCTATCCTCCGTTTCCTCCTTCAGCCAGGGAAACATCCTCAGTAGGGGGCAGCTTCTTCCTCCAATGGGTTAATGGAGCGGGGAAGAGGAAAAGTGCTAATCCCTTGTCCCCCAAAGGTAGAATTAGGATCTAAGGTAGGTTAACTTGAAGCCTCGAAGTCAGCCACAAGTTGGTCCACATTGTCATCCACATGATCATAGAAGTTGGGGTGCTGGAAGGTAGGTGGAACCCACTTGAACGTCCCTTCATCTTTGTCAATCTGCTCAATATCATCGAGCTCCTTGGGGTTGAAAGGGGGCGAAGCAATGCCCTGCCCGAAGAGAAGGGTCCGAGAATAGAGAGGAAAACCATTTGGCAAGCTGAGCAGGTTCATGGAAAGGGTAAACTTGGCGCACAATGTGAGCAGTCCCCGAGGCAAAGTAGAAGCTCTCTTCTTCTCGCACCAGTTCCTGAAATTCTTCAGAAGCCTTGAACTCAGTAATGCCCTCAGCTTTGAGCTCAGAGACCCGTACCTCAGACTCCAACTCAGAAATCTTGGAAGTGGCCACCTCCAAGTCAGTCTTGCCCATCTCCAACTCTAGCCGTACCTTTTTCCAGGGCCTCTTGGAGATATTTTTTTTGGTCCTCCAAGTTGTTACCTATGGCCCTGGCAGCAACGAGATCAGAAAGGCAAGAGGCATTGAGCTCCTTCAGCTTGCCCACTTCCCCCTTAAGCCACTATTCGCCCTTATTGCAGAGGACAGCTGAGAGTTGGCAGGATCCCTTTCCTCCCTCATCTGGGCCAATTGATTCTCCAAGTCCTTAGCCCTGGAAATCGCCTTCTCAGCCCCCTCAACTCAGATAGAAAGGGCAGACACGTAACCCCATCAACTAAAAAAGCAAGGTGAGATCACATAAAGAAGGTTAGATAATAAAACCAAAGGGAACACAATTCCCCAACCAAAAAGTTAAAAAGCTAAGAAGAGAGACTCATCGTAGACATTCCAGCACCAATAAGCCCAGATAGCTCAACCCCAGAGTAACCCTTGGCCTCCTCCACAACATCAAAATTGGTCAGGCGAGGTACCAAGCCCTGGCCTAGGATCCTGCTTGTTGTGGGGTTTGAAAGCCTCATGTGACGTAGGGGAGCTGTCCTACTTAATTCCGCCCCTAATTCCTTGAGCTTGGTAGCATCTGTGGGGGAGCTGGAAATTAGTTCTGAGCCACGAAGCATATGAAAAGGTTGGCTTCACAGTGGCGTCAATGACGAAATCAGAGCCCAGAGGGGATCTGGGCAGAGATGGACTGGGAGATGCATAAGTGACTTCCATTGGACCAGCAAAGCCGTCCTCCTTTTTCCATTTGCGATTGAGCGCGAGTGCCCCCTCAGTCTCTTCAGTGTCATGGTTGACAAAGAGAGCAGAAGAACTCGCACCTCCCAGGTGAGCACCCCCAGCTTCATCTAGCCCTCCCTCCGAGCTAGGATCCCTCAAGTCATGCATAGAAGTAGTTACAGACTAAGCTAGCTTCCTCCCTTGCTCAGTTTCTTCCCGCATTTGCTCCTGGGCACTGTCATCCAAGAGTAACTTGGGCAATCCTTGCCTAGGGGCCCCATTCAGTTGGGCTTGCCTGCTCTGACATCCAGCACGAAGCCTGTGAACGAAATCCTCTTGGCACAACATGCTTGCAAAAATAAAGAAGTAGCAGGGAAAGATCAGTATCAACTCAACAAAAAGGGGGATCAGGAACAGAGCCATAACAGTGATATACCATCCAGACAGGGAGAGCACTTCTTGCCTCGGCGACATGCCTCATGTCAGAAAAGGCAAGATTAGGGTGAGTTACCCATTCCCAAGTAAAGTTGGGAGGGAATTCAATGATGATCTTGAACGGGTACCCTCCCTATCCCTAATTCCATACCGTGCGAGGTACTAATCCTCCAGGCAAGCTTTCTAGTCCAAGGCCCAAAGTTTGCCACCAATACTAACCCGAAGCATCAACCTAATCTTGTCCAGGAAGGATTCTTCAGCCAGGGAGCCTTGGAATCTCTCCAAGTTAAATTGAGGCTTGGCCAAGTTGCAGGCAACAACATGTAAGGGGAAACCGACCCTACTCTCCACCCATACCCACTTGTCTAACCAACCCTTAAACTTTTTGGGAAAAAAATCAAAAAATCTGAAATTTTATCCCAAGAAAAGAGAGGGACACTTGTATAAAATCTGTAGGGAGTTCCAAACCGTTTTTACCGGTCACAAGGATAGATTAAGGATGTGGGTAGCGTGGGTTTCTTATGAGAGTTTAGGTTTGTCCAAGGAAGCTTGGCTTGACGCCAATCATCCCATCGTGGAGTTAGAGAAAGAATCCATTGAGTCTTTCCTGGCTGACAAATTTAATGTTGACCCCTCTTGTGGTTTGCTAGGTAACCACGAGATGGCAGCTTTTTCTAGGGCTTCTAAGAAGGCCAAGGTTTCAAGAACCCCCCGTCTCTCCCGCAGGCATGGAAACAAGATAACTCAGGGAGAAATTAATGAACTCAAATCACTCTACCAATTAGATGAATGGGATTATCGCATTTAGGACTTAGATTCCCCAATTTACTCCACTAGGAATGACGCTTTGGTAGTGTACCTTAGCCAGCTTTCCTCTGGATTGCGATTTCCTCTCAACCCCTTCCTTGTCGAGTTCCTTCACCGGTCTCAGGTTCACCTACCTGACGTCCATCAAATGCCATAAAGGCAATTACCACCTTCATCGTGGCTAGACGTAGTTTAAGTTTTGAAGAGAGAAATTGAGTTTGATTCCTATAGTTCGTAAACTTTGTTAGTAGTGCAAACTTTCAAAGTGGTATTGTTGAAGTCCTTGGAGACAGATTGCATTAGTACCATTTTCCACCAAGTGATGGGAAATTACGTCTTAAGGACAAAGGGTCCGACCCTTGACAACAACAAGATCTTTTTGTTTTTATTTTCAGGTATCTCCAACTATTTTTCTTAGGACTATAAGGTGATGATATTTGTCTATTAAAT
>JAKNRG010105272.1:0-12348 GCA_024706555.1 Mandevilla sanderi x Mandevilla atroviolacea | reverse complement strand
GCCGCAATACAAGCCGAGGAGGTGCGCGTGGGCGCGTCTCAGCCTGGGAAGAAGGGAGGAATGATGAGGAGCAGTTAATGCCCCTGACGCAGAAAGGACAGGTGACTGTAGGAGGGAGCCCAGACATCGAATCCGGAGGTATTGGCCCCAGAGGAGGAAAAAATCCCCTCACTTGGACCAGGGGGCCACTGAAGGGACTAGGCCCAAGGAAGGGAATAAAAAGGAGGTTTGGGCCAAAAGCAGCCCAACTCCCTTTTTATTCTCATGAAGCCCAAGGAGGCAGTCCAACATCCATTTAAATAAGGATGGACCAAGACCAAACAAATCCAAAAAGGCTGGCCCAGCCCACACGAGAAAGGGTGACCGGCAGGAAAAAGAGAAAAATGAAAGGAGACAAAAAGAGGTGTCAAGACAGGGATTCCTAACACCCCTCTAGACTAAAACGGCCTGAGCACCTCTGTCCCCTGCGGCCAAGCAGGCTGGGAGGATCAAAGCATTAAATAGCGGCCTACACGTGGAGTTGCCTGAGAGGGTAGGGATATCCTGTCCCCTGGCAGCCTGATACGAGAAAAGAAAAAGGAGGAGGGTATAAAAACCAGATTGCATCCTTCCCTCGAGGTAACACGAAAAAACCCTAACCAAACTCCATCTTTGCTCTGTTTTAGAACCCATTTCTCTCCTGACTTAAGCATCGGAGGAGGTTACCGGAGCAAAACCCTCCGGACACCTTTCTGAGTTAGTTTCTGTTTCAGGATCGTCTTCCAGCTAGGAGTTATCGCATTCACCTCAGAGTTCAGAGGCTCACTGGAACCCCACACTGATTTTTGCAACATCACTATTTCTTGCAAAGATTCTGAAATTCTAAGAATAAGTCAATATGATACCAAAAATCATAGATGTAAATCATTAGTCAATATTGCCTAAAATTATCAAAATATAACATTAGTCAATGTCATATAAAATTACCAAAAAACATTAGTCAATATGAATATAACATGGATATTAAAGTTTTATTTGAAAACCTTACCAACAACACTCTATCTTTGCTATATTAGCCAAGAAGAACCCTCTACAACATCTTCCATAAGTAACTCTAACAAAAAAATAAATCAAATGAGATTAACTGATTGATAAATAATATATTAAACATAGAAAATATTGGTTCTTCCAAATATTAATCAATTTCACATTTCTAATACATACAAAGTATTCGATCACCCATTTAGATGTGATAGACTTTTTTTTCAAAGGGCCATGCCAGAACGATCTATACCACAACCTAAGATGAGCAGACCCAATTTTCGAAGTAGAGTTCAGAATATACCAATTGTGTTTACTATAGAAGGTCAGTTAAAGCAAGTGGTTATGGAAAAGAACACAATTGGACAAAGAGGATATTTTTTGGGATCTCCATTATTGGTAAGACAATCTTCGTCGTCACAATATAGACATCAGGCATATTGTGAAGAACATCTTCGACAATATTTTTAATACTATAATGGATGCCCTTATTAACACAACGGATACTATCAAGTCTCGAAAAGATATAGCATTGTATTATGATAGACAATTGCTTCATTTGAAGGATAACCACACCAAAATGTCCAAGGCTACCTTTGGATAAGGAAGATCACAAGAAGATATGTGATTGAGTTTAAACTTTAAAAGTTCCGAATGGATATTGTTCCAACTTGACAAGATGTGTTTAGTGTAATGAAGAGTCGCGATTGTCATGTGTTTATGCAAAGGTAGTCCATTGCATTTCACAAGATATTACCCAATCATATTTGGAATGCACTAACCAAATTGAGTTTGTTCTTCTAGGAGATTTGTTCCACTACTTTGCGGAGGGATGAGACGAAGGTTAGAGAAAGACATTCAAGAAATCCTTTGCAAATTAGAAAAAATCTTCCCTTTGATTCTTTGATTCCATGGAGCATCTCCCAATTCATCTTCCTTACGAAGCATTGGTTAGAGGCCCATCTCAATATCGGTGCATGTTTCCTTTTGAAAGGTAATAAAATAACATCATAAATGTAATATAGGATTTTTATGTATTTTCCTAACATTTATAAGTATTTGTAGGTTTCTCTAGCAATTGAAGAAGAAGATAAAAAAATAAGGTCTATGTTGAGGGTAATGGCGACTTGGTTGAGGAGAGACCATTACTTCGAGCCAGATGTGATTAATAATGGTCGCAGTTTCAAAAGGTATGAATTTACATATAATGTTGATGATTCCATTCAAACTTCAAGGATTTTTAATCATCCTGCCAAACCTACCGGGGAAGCTGTAGGCCTCCAGCGAGGTATCTCACTAATAGTGAATATGATGCAACACATCAATATAATCTACTCAATAGTCTGGAGTTTTTTTTTGGAGGAAACGAGAATATATTGATTAAGATAATAAGTCATCATGCAAAGAAGGGATAATACAAGAAGGCAAATTAATTATCCATGTGATGTCCTCATGCAGATTTCTACCCATGTTAGCTAGTAAATGTCGTAGATAATTCCAGTGTCTATGAACAAAGATATACCCTGGACAGAGGAAGAGGAAGAAGAAGCTTCCAATTTCAATAAACGAATAATATGCCCATAATATTTAAAACTAGTGCTAGAAGCATGCAATTGATCAACTAATTTCTTGCAATCCATCTCAAGAGAGATCTGACTATAACCATGAAGCCACATCAATTGAAGGCCTTTAATAGCTGCCATACATTCTGCATGAAGGGGGCTAATCGCAGATGGAAAGGGTCGAGCAGCCACTAGAAGGACAAAACCATGGCAATCACGCAACACCCGTCCATATCCACCTTGCAAGTTTGTGTACGAAGCATCGATATTCAACTTTATTTTTCCATTAGGCGGAGGTGCCCAGTGACGTGTTCGCATGGGTGGATTGTTGGCTTGCTTGAGACTGTTGTTGTTGGTGAGTTTGAAACTCATATAACAGGTTCCTTGCACGAAAAATAACATCCTCAATAGTGGACACTTTGTGTTGAAATACAAATTTATTTCTAACATTCCAAATGGACCATAAAGCATCATAATATCCTCTAGCTTGGATATATCCTTATGAAAATCTCTTCAAATATCACACGATGAAGATGTCCAGACATTCTTGGCAAAATTACACAAGACAAGGGCATGACGATCATCTTCCACAGATTGACAACATATTGGACAAACATTATCTTGAAGAATATGCCTTCGAGACAAAATTTCTTTGCAAGGTACTCATTAGTACATTCTCTCCACACAAAATGTATGACCTTTGGGGGCACATTCAGATTCCAAAGAAAATTCTATTCCTTATGTGTAGAAGATGAAGCCTCAACTCTTTTAAGTCGATGTTGCTCTTGAAATCCCACCTTATAAGCAAAGCTTACAGTAAAAGAACTAGGAGTATAGTGCCAACATATCTGATCATGAAAGGCAACAGGACTAATAGGAATAGACATGATTAATTCTTGGTCCCTAGGAGTGAACATCATATTAATTGGCTCCATCTTCCATTGACCACTTTCTAAGAGGTCTTCCACCATTAAATTTGAATAAAAAATAGCGAGGAGGTGATAGGTTTAAAAGAGGTTATCATAGGCAGCCATAGACCTTTGAAAACATAATAGTATGCCCATCTCCAACCCTCCAACAAAGCCCAATTCAAGAAGCTTTCGAACATATAAGAAAGACCTCCATAGTAAGGAAGGAGAAGATCTAATTTGAGCAGCAAAGGAGTTAGGGAAGATGAGCAACCTCCAACTTTGTTTTGCAAGTAAAGCTTGGTTGAAGTTCCTTAAGTCTCAAAAGCCAAGACCACCCTCAGATTTTGGTAGACAAAGTTTATCCCAAGAAAGCCAATGAATTCCTTTACCTTCCCTTTCCGATATCCACGAGAATTGCCTTATAAGAGATATGACTTCAGAGCATACACCTTTTGGTAACTCATAAATGGACATTACATAAGGTATCGCCTGCAAGGAAGACTTTATTATGATCTCTTTATGAACCCAGGAAAGGAAGTTTTCCTTCCAACCATTTGTTTTCTTTGAATTCTTTCCTTTAGAATTTCCAAAAGAAATCATCTTCAAAAAAGGCACTTAGGTACTCACCTTAACAAATTAGGATTAAATGCTTGATTTAGTCACTCGAATCCTAAAAAATTGAATTTCACATGCCAAGTAAATTGGCTATGTGATACATCTCTCGGGTAATACAAAAAATAATAAAAGAATGACACATTCAAGCCTCGATACACAAGGGCATGTTCAAATATCAAGTAGATATGCTTAGAAAGAATTGGGGAACTCTAGGGGTTACACAAAAGGAGAATTCTCACAAATAAGAAAAGTGGACAGTTTAGGCATCTAAACTTTCTTTATAACTTACCGAAATTTGTCAATATAAGGATAGCTACTTAGGTGGTTTTAGGGTCTAAGAAAGAAGTTTCAATTGAATTGGTTAAGGAAATTATCAATATTACCTTCCCTTCCATTTTGTAAGTGTAAATGGAGTATTTTCCTTTAAGCATCAAACTTAGTTTACCAGCCTTAAAGAGTTGTGACTAAGGGTTAAAATGAACCATTTGTTTACTGAAATTTTGTACCAATTATGCACTATTTTAAAGTCTGAAGATGCCCTAATTACTTCAGGCTCCAAGCCTAGAAATTTATCAGCTTTGATTCTTAATTGTTGATGAAGAATTGGTTTTGTCAAGTGATGGGGAAAGGTGGTGGATATGATTAAAAAGATTACTACGAAAGAAGAATGCAAGAGAATTCAACAATGGAAAAGAAAAACAAATAGTAAAAAAAAGATAGATATCCTACTAGACCTCTTGTTTAAGAACAAGCAACCTAGATCAAAGAAAAAGATTTCCCTACTAGACCTCTAATCACAAAGTATCTAGCAATCTAGAAAATAAGGAACAAGAACCTGCAAACGCCACGAGCAATGCACTAGATAAGTAAACAAGCTCTTAGAATATAGCAAGGAAAACTCAATCCTCACAAGATGAATAACTCTCAAATATGATAAAAAAACTACTGAAAAAGTTACAAGGTATGAGGTATATATAGTTTTCCCAATACCTAGAAAAGACTCAAAGTAATAATGGGCTTAAAACATGCATGGCCCAATAGTTCATAATTTGTCAACCCAACAAAGGCCTTATTAACCAAGAAACAAAATTAAATAACCAATAACATATGAACTCAAATAAATGGGCTTCAAATTATTTAGCCTAAGGATGCTCATTAACTCTATCAAAGTAACAAAATAAGCTTGATTTTGATGGTCTTTTGAGTTCATCCTAGCTGGTGCCTTAAGCTCGTTAGTGATGAACTTTTGCACATAGCCATTGAAAGCCTCCTTGAGTTTTCTCGCCCGTGACCTCTTGATGGGTCCAATCGGCACTTTAATTTCCTCTTTAGGGCGAATCTGCTCCACCTTCTCTACATCTCCTTGCGTGCTCACATCATTCTCCCCCTCCTGAAAAGGATTCGTCCTCGAATCGACATGTGCATTGTCAAAGGAGTAAGATCAGCAACATTAAATGTAGTAGAGACACCATACTTACCAGGAAGATCAATTCGATAGGCCTTGTTGTTGATCTTCTCAAGAACTTGGAATGGTCCATCTCCTCTTGGATCCAACTTGGACTTCCTGTGCATGCGAGATCTCTCTTTGCGCATGTGCACCCAAACCCAATCACCAAGTTCAAATTGCACAATCTTTCGACCCTTATTGGCATGCTTAGCATCTGCTTAGTTGCTCTTCTGAATGTTCATTCTGGCATTCTCATAAATGGACTGTACAAACTCGGCCTTCCGTTCACCATCTAAACTAGAAACTCATTGATGGGTAAAGGTAGCAAGTCCAACACAGTTAAAGGGTTAAAGCCATAGACAATTTCAAAAGGTGAAAACCCAGTAGAAGAATGAATACTACGATTATAAGCAAACTCAATGAAAGGTAAACATTCTTCCCAAGATTTTAAATTATTGCCAACAACAGCTCTGAGTAAGGTGCCTAGTGTTTTATTCACCACTTCTGCTTGTCCATCCGTTTAAGGATGACAAGTAGTTGAGTATAGCAACTTTGTGCCAAGCTTCTTCTAAAGAACTTTCCAAAAGTGGCTTACGAATTTAGCATCACGATTAGAAACAATGGACCAAGGAACACCATGTAAACGCACCACATCCTTGAAAAACAAGTCTGGCACATGGGTTGCATCATCAGATTTATGACAAGCAATAAAATGAGCCATCTTACCGAACCTGTCAACAATAACAAAAATACTATCTCTTCCCCGTGTTGTCCTTGGCAACCCTAACACAAAATCCATAGAAATGTCAGTCCAAGGTTCTTTAGGAACTGGCAAAGGAGTATATAGACCATGGGGCATGACTTTGGATTTCCCATGGCGGCACTCTATGCATCTAGAACATATCTTTTCAACATCACTTCTCATTTTAGGCCAAAAGAAATGGTCATGTAGAATATCGAGGGTTTTAGTAACACCAAAATGTCCCATAAGATTACCACTATGTGCTTCCATAACAAGCAATTCACTCAAAGAAAGGTAGGTATACAAAGTCTATTATCCGTAAATAAATACCCATCTTGCTGAAAGAATGTTGGAAAGCACCATTCCCACATGCATCATAGACATTAGCAAATCCCAAATCAGTAGCATATAGTTCCTTAATATGTTCAAATCCAAGCATTTTAGCACTCAAAGTAGTAATTAATGAATATCATCGAGACAAATCATCGGCTACTATATTGTCCTTACCATGCTTGTAGTAGATAACACAAGGGAATGTTTCAATAAACTCTACCCACTAGCAAGTTGTTTATTCAGTTTACACTGACCCTTTAGGTACTTTAAGGATTCATGGTCAGTGTGAATGACAAACTCCTCGGGCAGCAAGTAGTGTTGCCAAACCTCTAAAGCACGAACCAATGCCAACAGCTCCTTGTGATAGGTAGAGTAGTTCAACTGAGCTCCATATAATTTCTCACTATGTTAAGCTATTGACACTTTTCCTGCATCAACACGACACCTATACCAACTCTAGAAGCATCACATTCAATTTCAAAAGTTTTAGAAAAGTTAGGCAATTTCAAAATAGGAGCAGAACATAATTTTTCTTTTAATGTGTTAAATGCATGCTCTTGTTGCTCACCCCATTGGAAAGGAACATCTTTCTTAACTATCTCATTCAAAGGGGCGGCTATGGTGCTGAAATCCTTAACAAAACGCCTGTAAGAGCTAGCTAATCCATGGAAACTCCTAACCTCACCACATAAGTAGGCCTCAGCCAATCCTTGATTGCCTTAACTTTCTCATCATCAACCTCAATACTATTAGCACTCCCAAAAAAACCTAGGAAGACAAGTGGGTCCGTGCAAAAATTACACTTTTTCAAATTGGCTTACAACTTTTGACTCCTAAGGACTTCCAAAACAGACCTAATGTGCATCACGTGCTCATCAATGCAAGTGCTATATATTAAAATGTCATCAAAATAAACTACAACAAATTTGCCAATAAAATCTCGAATGACATAATTCATTAATCGCATGAATGTACTAGGAGCATTAGTGAGACCAAATGACATTACCAACCATTCATACAAACCGTATTTAGTCTTGAATGCTGTCTTCCACTCATCTCCCTCTTTCATCCGAATATGATGATACCCACTCTTCAAGTCAATCTTGGTAAAGATGAATGCACCATGTAGTTCATCTAACATGTCATCAAGCCTAGGAATATGATGCCGGTATTTCACAGTGATCTTGTTCACTACCCAACTATTAATGCACATCCGTCAAGATCCATCTTTCTTAGGCACTAATAGAATTGGAACAACACATGGACTAAGACTCTCTCGAGCTAAACCTTTTTCAGGTAACTCATCTACCTGTTGTTGAAGCTCCTTAGTCTCTTCTGGGTTACTCTTATAGGCTAGCCTATTCGGAATTGTGGAACTAGGAATGAAGTCAATTTGATGCTCTATGCCTCTCAAAGGGGCAGCCCACTGGCATCTCTTCCGAAAACACATCCTCACAGTCCTGTAGTAAAGAAATAACTTCTTTAGGTAGATTTTGCTCAAGTTCATTCAAAGATAAATAAGTCTTTTGATAGACAAGTAGAAAACAAGTTTTATTTGAAATCAAAGCATCTTTAACATCCTTAGCTTTGGCATAAAAATTATGTTGCACCAGATGCTTCTGTACTTGGCTCGAGCTCTCCTTCTTGGCCTTGGTGCTCTCATCTTCATGCCTCTTTGCTCATCAAATGACTTGCGCAATCTGACTTGATCCTCATATACTTCACGAGATGTCAATGGTGCCAATGTGTATTGTTTACCCTCTAAGTACAAGGTGTAACGATTCTTGAATCCATCATGTTGAGCTCGCCTATCATACTGCCATCGTCTTCCAAGAAGTAAATGGCTAGCTTGCATTAGTACGACATCGCACAACACCTCATCCGAGTATTTCCCAATAGTGAATGAGACCAGCACTTGTTTGCTGATCTTTAAACCTGCACAATCACTAAGCCACTCTAATCGATATGCCTTTGGGTTCTTGGTAGTCTTTAACCCTAGTTTGTCAACCAAAAGAGTAGAGGCAACATTAGTAATAGAACCATTATCAATAATAACACTACATACCTTGCCTTGGACATGGCACCTAGTGTGGAAAATGCTCTCTCTCTGTTCCATGTCCTCCTCTTTCACTTGCACATTCAAGGCTCGTTGTACCACTAAAGCTTCTCCAGTGGCAGCTAGCACCAAATCTTCTTCCAAGTCTTCCTCCAATGGAGGCATATCCTCATAGTCATCTTCTTGGTCAGAAGCAGAGTCAATATCACCATTATCCCTCATAAAAATCAACTTTTTGTTAGAGCATTGTGAAGCAATGTGTCCACTACCCAAACATTTAAAACATTTAATGGCACTCTGTTTAGATGTAGAAGATTGAGCTGGAGTCATACCTTTAGATTCAAACTTACTAAACTTAGCTTTTGCGGACTCCTTACTCTCAAAGTTAGGTGTGTCTCTTGGCTTTGCTTCGCTCTTGGACCAACTAGATGAAAGAGTAGAATTGTTAGAAGAAGGAAAACCAAAATTAGTTCTAGAATTTACCTTGCTCCTAAGTCTTTTCTCCACTTTGATGGCCATGTTGATCATCTCCTCAAGGTCGATATAGTGGTGTAGCTCTACGATGTCAGCAATGTTTTTATTTAATCCACTAATGAACCTTGCCATGGTAGCCTCTTCATCCTCCTCAATGTGGGCTTTAATCATTGCCATCTCCATTTCTTTATAATATTCCTCAATCGATTTTGTGCCTTGGTAAAGTCTTTGGAGCTTTTGATTCTGCGCCCTTTAATAGTAAGAAGGCTCAAATTTCTTCCTCATTACTATTTTCATCTCCTCCCATGTGGAAATTGGTCTTTCCCGGTTCCTTCTTCTTGTCATTACTTCTTAATCCCACCAATTCATAGCATAGTCCACAAATTCAACAACAGCCAACTTGACCTTTTTTTCCTCGGAGTAGTTGTGGCACTAAAATATCATCTCCACCTTACGCTCCCATTCAAGATAGACATCAGCATCTAATTTCCCTTTACCCTCAGAAATTTTCATCTTATTGGAGCTTAAATTTCCATCAACCCCTCGACCTCTTCCAGCTTCAAGCAAGCCTCAACCTCTCCTTGGCTCATGCAAGTCATGAACTCTTCTAGCCTCAAATTTTTCATGAGCTCTCCTAGGAAACCTCCCATGGTTGCCATGCAATCTAGTCTCAAAGGCTGTTTCAGCCTCTTCCCATTCCTGGTCACTTACGTAGTCACCATCAATGTACTCTCTTGCACTTGTTGGGTATGTCCTTCCTACCTTCTAGTTGGTGCACTCCCTTTTGTTGCACTACTAGCCTCCAAGGCTCCCAAGCGGGTGGTAATGTCTTTCAACTTTTTCATGATAGCATCCACATAAAGTTTATTGTCAAACGTCCTCGTGTCATGTGTCTCATTGGCAGAATTCTCATTAGCATTGTTAGACATCTTAATGTGGCTGCAAAGAAAGGTTAGTACTTTAAAAACAAAAATTGCAGAATCCTCACCAACTCTGCCTCACGTGTTTCACTCAATTAAAGGACACTCCACTCGTGTATGAGCAATTAGCGGTTGCTTTTCACTCCAATGCACTCACAAATCTCTTGCCTTTTACCTCTCTGAGCGTTTTTATCACAAGATTCCTTCAAGCAAGTAAACTTGATCAAGAGTCTAAAGACATGCAACTAATGCAAAGAAAATGCAACCCTATCAACTAGACTTGCTAGCACTGTGTAAATTAAAAGCATACAAACGAAACAAATAGTAGGGAAAATAAATTAACAGAAAAAAAGAAGGAAAAGACAGGTTCTTGAGATGATGATGGTGGATAATCAAATTAAGGAATGGAGATATGTATGTTAAAAGATAAGAATAGAGAAAACAAATAATTTTAATCTGATCAAATAATCAAGATACAAAAGAAAGATTGGACTGGGTTGGAGAAGGAAAATTTAGAATAGGATCAATAAATAAAAGATGGAAACTTTTGATCAAGATGTCGCAATATAGAATATTAGGTAGTAGATAAAATCATAATAGAACAAAAAATATAAAGGAAGACAATGCATACAGGAAACCTTCAAATTTGCCAACTACTCTCAATTAGCAATCAAAAGAGATTTCCAAACTTACAAAAACTCAAATAGGATAAACATAATATCTTTTTTTTTCTTTCTCCAATTCAACCAAAAACAACTAGGCTGATCCCTAATTGGTTTCTTCTTCTTTCTTCTCCGCTCTACCTTCTTTATTTTCTTTATTTTATTTTAAAGGCCGATTTTTTTTGCTTTTATGGCCTCTGTTTTTTTTTTTCTTTTTTTGTTTCAGAAAACTTTCAAAGGACTTTTTTTTCCACCTTCTTCCAATCCGATTTGGAGAATATGCAAAACTGCAAGGTTGTAGCCCTTCTTGTAAGCTTTCCAACGGCTACTCACACATAGGGGTGTTCAAAACCGACCAAAACCGATTATTCGTAACCAAACCGAACCGTCCAAAAACTGACCAAAACCGACTTATAAGTATTATTGGTGATTTAGGGGAATTAAGTATTATTGGTGGTTCGGTTAACGGTAATTAAAAAAATTCAACTGGTTATAACCGAACCGATTATATTTAATTAATAATATAATAATATATAATTTAATATTTACATAATTGACAATTGAGTCAAAAATGTTCTAACCCTAAAAAAGTTCTTTTCTGTTTTCTTTACTACAAGCTAGCCGCACTGCCGTAGCCAAGCGCAACGCGACAAGTAGACATCTTCTTCTCAAAATTTCACTTTTTCTTTAGCTACTTCCTCAAAATTTCGAAAATACAAACCCTAAATCATCATCTATTCATCTTCTTCCCTCTATTCTTTCCTCTTTGGTAATCTTCTTCTTCCCTAAATCACCATCTATTCATATATTCTTCCCTCTATTGAATGCTAACGGCAATACAGAGTACAAACTACAGAGCTTGGTTATGAAATATGAACTATGAAGCAGTGACGTCGGCGGCATTGGCAACAAAAGCACAACATAAATCTGTAGGCAACAAAGCTTGAGAAGAAAAATTCAGATTTTGAAGAAGTCTTTCACTCAGGTCAGTATAGGAGCTCTTTCGGTTCTTACTTCTTATGCTTTAGTTTTTGGATATTCCTTGTATATATTTTAAGAATCTTGTAACAATAAATGAAGTTTCTGTGGACCTCTAACCTGACTTGCTCTTCTCTAAAACTATTTTCTTAATAGGTTATTTTTGGATCATGTTGGTTTTTAACCTGACTTAATCTCATAATAGGTTATTTCTGGGTCATGTTGACCTATAACCTAACTTGTTCTTCCTTGAGCTAATCCAATCCTTTAATTGGTTTTTCTAGATCATGTTGGCCTCTAGTTTAGAGGATCTTTTTAACCAGGTCTTCCATCCAATGTGTGACCGATGAATGCCCTTGTAACATTCATGAATTGCATACTCAGTCTCATCTTTACCGAAGGCACTTTAAAAAAAGGCTATAAAAAAATGTTTATACATTGTATTTGGTTGAAGTGTGTACCTTGGTACCCCTCTGGTTTTTACCTCAAGTAGTAGTACTGACCCATCGTATTGTATTGGTTGAATAATAGCTTTTAGTAATTACCAAAAAAGCATCTTATGAATCTTTTGATATAAGTTTTTATTATTTTATAAACATCTTAATGAATCTCTTTTCTCGGGTCACAC
>JAKNRG010105233.1:0-14103 GCA_024706555.1 Mandevilla sanderi x Mandevilla atroviolacea | reverse complement strand
TTAGACTAGGCTCATTAATTCCACCTAACAGATAATAAATGTATGTCATTCTTTTGAAATGAACATTTAAATCTATAGGTTTCAAAGAACAACGTTTCATATTAAAATACTCCTGCTTTTGTTGCAGAAAAATCAATGGGGGGTCTCCCACACATTCTCTGTGGATAATTCCAAGAGCTATATCCACATGTTCGGCATTAATGATCACCAATTGTCCGAGTTCCCCTAGGCAGCCGTTACACCAATAACTTACGGTACCAACAAATCTCGAACAAAGTTCAGAGATGACTTTGTGTAAGCTGTCACTTTTTGTGAGTTAGAGATTCAACCATGCAGAAATTTCTTGCATTCTTTCTCTTCTCTTGTGTACTAGAATATCATCAAATGAAAACCATGGACCACTTGTTGGTTGGGAAGAGGAACTTTCTTCAGAAGCCTGGTTTGGCTGTTCTTCAGTATCAGTTGGGTCTTCCACAATAGGTTCAGAAGGTCCGGTTTCATTGGCCATTAGAATGGCAGAAATATCCATTTGTTCATCATCTGAAGAGGAAGAACAATCATTAGTGTCATAAGAATCTGTATCAGATTGATCACATACCTGGTCAGGGAGACTGATTCCCAGTTTTTTCTCAGGAGCTTCTTCTTTAGAAGTCTTCATTGGCCATTAGAATGACAGAAATATCCATTTGTTCATCATCTGAAGAGGAAGAACAATCATTAGTGTCATAAGAATCCATATCAGATTGATCACATACCTGGTCAAGGTGATTGATTCCCATTTGTTTCTCTGGAGCTTCTTCTTTTGAAGTCTCTTTCTTAGAAACCTTCTGGGGTTCCATAGTTTGAAAAACAGCAGGGGTAAAAGAGAGTAGTGTTTCACCATGGGAAAAATGAGAAGAGGAAAATATGGACGAAGGACTGGAAAGTTTTGTTTCTTGGGAAAAGGGGGTCAGAAAATTTGTAGAAACAGAAGGTAAGAAAGGTTGTTGGATCCTTTCTAATTCTTTTTTCAACCTTTTAATTTCAGCTTCCTTTAAATCAAATTCTCGCCCGGTTTGTCTGTAGTGGATCATTTGTCTCAACTCTTTGTCTAAAGAATGAACCTTATTGACCATGTTCTGGACAATTTGTTCAAGGGGGTTGACCTTCTTTTTGATTTCTTTGACCTCGGAGATGACTTGGTCCACTTTTGAGTCAATCCTTGATAGAACCTTGTTCTGGGCTCTCGCATTTGTAGTCTGCCAATTGAGAACTTCCTCAGATTGAGGTAGTGGAAGTGCTCTACCTTGATGGTCTCTTCCCTTTTGTTCAACATAAGGTGTTGAAACAACCTGAGTGCTTGGATCAATTTGTCTTTCCAAAGGTGGGAAGTCATTATTATAATTAAACATCATACAAGGAATAGGAGCACTAGAAACAGGGGCAAACCTTCGGCTGGGAATTGTTTCCTTACACTTTTTCAGAAATTTTCTTTGAGCCAGGATGCAGGCTTCACTTGCATCCTCTTCGTCACTATCACTGTCAGGATATGTGATTTTCGTTCTGCATCCTTTTTTCTTTCTCTTGTTGATTTCTTCTTCTGAATCAGAGTTTTCATCACAGGAACAATCTGGATCACACATACCAGATCCAGGGACATCCCAGATGAAATGGCCATTTATTTTGTCTGTTAAAATAGCCTTTCCATTTGGTTGAAAAGAGAAGGGAGGAATTCTCTTTTGTTGTTTCTCCTGGACTTTGTCAACTGGCTGGATCATGAGTTGGGTGTACGATGCCCTTGGTGGATCATCAGCATTTTCTGGTTGGAAGGTCATTTTGACTCTGCCATCTGGCAGTCTCTGATAAACTAGATTTGCAGCCTGAAGAGGTTCCTGCTGCTGTTGGATGCTTTCATAGTTTGATACCCAATCAGTAGGCATCAACCTTTGCATGTTGGATCTGGAAATTTGCCTTGGGATTTCTATCAGGGTAGGTACGTCAGTATTAGCATCAGCTAGTACCATAAGGGCATGAGTGTTCCTTCCTCTCTGCTGGAGATTGAGAGAGTGGTTTTGCAACCTGTAAACAATCTGGTGATGAAGGGAGGCCATAATTGCTGTGGAAACTTGACCGACGCCTGTAAGTTGTAACTGTACTTTCATGGCTGTAGTCAGGTTAGGATCATTTAAGGAGATGGCATAATTTGGAAACAGAGTAAGTAACACACTGCCTGAGTTGAGTGTGGAAATAACTGTTCCAATGATGGCATGCTCATAAGACAGCATGTGAGAGTCCAACAAAGCAATTCTAGCAGTAACAGGGAGTCCATCACGTCCTTGGTAGGACAGAACAAGACGAACTGCTCCGAAGTGGAGGTGAGTGTATCCTTCCATCTTCCATTGGGAGATTAGCTCTGGTAGGATGTTGAGGGTGACATACTGTTCCCTTGTAGAGTAAGGGATGTCACAATGATCCATCTGGGAAGACTGGACAAGTTCTTTTGTCCTGGGACTAGAAACCCTTAGGAGCTGCCGGATGCTCTTAATTCCAGTAGGGAAGCTGCCTCTTTTTCTATGGACATTATGAGGGCTGATGACAGGAGGGACAGATTCTTCAATAACAGCATAATGACGAATGTAGAATATTCTACAACATTATCGAGAGTTGAAGAAGAGAAGGTACGACTAGGGAGAGAAAGAGAGCTAGAAAGTTGGATAAGTTCAGAAATCGGATTTTGAGTTTTTATGAAGGTAAGACCTGTATACTCTTATAAGAAAGACCAATCTAAAAACATCACCTAACTTTGTGAAAAGAGTTCACAAGCATCATCACAAAAATACTCTGGGTTTTTCGGTTTGGCTCTAATACCAATAAGGGTTTAAACACAAAGCTGACCAATTAGCTTGAAAATTCTTCACGATGACGGCAACCAAAGCCTGGAAGGAAGACTATTCTGTCAGCCAACAAGACAACATGTGTTTATATGATAAGGATCAAGAGTTTTTGTGGGAATAACCAAGAGGTTATTAACAGCTAGGATAGATTTGTAGAGAGAGTCTTTGCTTATAATTTCTACAGGAAAAGAGATGAAATCAGAACATTTTGGATAAACACTCTAGAATCTTATTTCTTAAAATCGGTTTGGTCTTACAAATTGAAGGCAGGGCCTTATATAGGGAGCCTTCTGGACTTCAGCATATGAAAAAACTAAATACAATAATTGAGTGTCACTCAATACTTTTGTAAAAGTATGAGACGACAAACAACTTTCGAAACGTAATGACAAACAACTTTCGATAACAAAGAATCCGAAAAGTAAAGAGACATGATGACAAACAACTTTTGAAAAGTAAAAGTGCATAATGACAAACAACTTTCGGTGAAAAAGACTTAGGGCTTATCCTTCATCTTCTGAGAGATCTGCAGAGGATTCCGGATCAGTGATGTTGTAGTCTTCAATGTGATGAAAGTGGTCCATATCCTTTTGATTCCTTTTCATTGTGAGCTTGTCCAATTCTTGTTCAATTTTGTCCGGGTCTATTTTCTTTTTCTTTTTCTTCTTAGCTAGGAACAAACTTCAGGTATAGTTCAAAAGTCCCATGGGTCTTGAGAGTCCTGTATCATCTGATAATAATCTTCTTTTGCTGATTGAACCCTTCGGCTGTGAGGATGGTTTGCAAAGGGTGAACAGGTGTTCCATGAGGCTCCAAAACCAAGCCAAATTTCTGAAGGGATGATTTTATTTTCATGGAAAAGAACTCTTTGCGCCTCTGCATACTCATCTTCCAGAAGAAATATGGACACAATGGTGGTAGTGTATATGGTACAGTGGGTAGTACAACTATAAACATTTCCTAGATTTTGGACAGGACGATGCAGATGGACAGTAACATAATGTGAGTTTTCCTCGAAGATTTTTCAACAAAAAGAAAAAGGTTTAAATCCTACAAGGAAGGTTGATAGGTTCTCTGAGATGTTTCCTTTAAGGGTAGGACAATGGAATTCCATGAATATATGATGCTGGTGGCATAAATACCAGAAGAACCATAGCAATTCAATTGGAAACTCATCAGGACATTGGAAAATTTGGCAAAAAGGATAGACAGGGTGGGCACCAAAAGGTGCTAAAACGGAACCTCCATAAATTTTGAAAATTTTTATTTCATAGAAATTGCTATGTCTTTCAAAAATTTCATCAGACCAGGCAGGCAAAGAAAAAAGTTCAGGAGGATGTATCTGGATGATATATGGGGATGGAGATCTAACAGGCTTTGGTTGAGAAGAGGAAGAGGCTTTGTCTTTCTTGGATCTGGTAAACATGAGGATAAGTGGGATGGGTAAAGAAACATTAGAAATATGCAGGCTTGGACTATGTACCATATTCTTCTTTGGATGAGACAACAGATCTGCAAGAATATTGTCCTTACCTTTTATGTGAGTGACCTGGAATTTGTATTTAGAAAACCAATCCTTTAGATGGAGCAACTGTGGTTCAGGAATCATCTTATTTTTGAAATCAAGAATCTTCGGAAAAGAAGAATTATCCATCTGAATGATGAACTCGTGACCAATAAGATGGGACTGAAACCTTTTATTCCATTTTATACTGCCAAAATTTCTTTGATGGTGGAATGATAATCTTTCTCAGCATCTTTGAATTTTCGACTTGCATGCCCACAATAATATTTTGTTCCAAGAATTTCCTCAATAAGGACTGCACCCCAAAACTCATTACTGGCATCAATTTGAAGAATTCGAACTCCTGAAGAATGGATATGAATAGGTTAGGGTTTTTTGCACAGACTTTTGACGGCTTAGATAGGTTTGGTTTGTGTAGGTCCCCAAAGAGGGGGGGTTCTTTCTGAGAAGTTTTGACAATTGGCTCATATGTTTTGAAACACCAGGAAGGAAGGCTTTTATGTAATTGACAATTCCCAGAAATTGTTGAATTTCTTTGATGGTGAAATTTTCATCTGGGAGATTTGGAAAGGTTTCAGTGAGATGTGGTCCAGGTTGTATGTTGCCATCAAAGATCTTCATTCCCAAATACTCAATCTCAGAAAGGCCAATGAAAGATTTTTTCTCAGAAAGCATGATACCCTTCTTTTTGACGATGTCAAGGAATTGTTCTAACAAGGCTCTATGGGTTTCATCATCTTTGGAAAAGAGAAGGAAATCATCAATATAGACTAGTGAGCTATGCAGAATATCAGCAAAAAATTTTGACATAGCCTTTTGAAAAATTAAGGAGCGACTTTCAATCCAAAAGGCATCACCTTCCATTGGTACTGGGCATTTGGTATGCAAAAAGTTGTTTTATGCCTTTCTTCTGGGGAAATTTCGAGTTGCCAAAAACCAGACTTAAGATTAAATTTTGAAAAGATTTTTGCCCCAGCAAAATGAATGAAAAGATTTTGTCCTGGGCAGAGGAAGTTTGTCGTTTTTCAAAAATTGATTAAGTGGTTTGTAGTCTATAACAGGTCCTTTTTTCCCCGAATTTCTTCCCCGAATTTCTTCAGATCTTTTGTTTACATAAAAAGCTTGGCAGGCCCAACTATAATTAGTGGGCTCAATCAAACCTTGGGTCAAAAGTTCCTTACATTCTTTTCTTGCAAGTTCAAGATCTTGAGGAGTCATACCTGGGTGAACTGCCCTGGTAGGGTTACGTCTTCATTAAGCTTAAAAGGAAGCTTAACAAAGAATTCTTCATTTTTCCACAGAGGAAGAGGATGCTTAAAATCTGAATGAGAATCTGCACAAAGTTTTTAATTTGTCAACAATTTGATTATAAAGCTTAGGAGCATCAAAAATTGAATACATTTTTGTCAAAGATGTATATGGCTGAAAAGATTGTTTATATCGAAGTCCAAGGGGAAGAATTCTAAGGTTTTGAGCTTGAAAATAAGCATCCCATCCGATTAAAACATTTCTTCCATGGAGTTTATTTCCATAAACTCTTAACCAGAGCACACAATCTGGAAAAAACTTTGTCCCAACTGGGAGTCGGGATTTGGAGTTGGCCTAATGATTTCTACATTTGCCTCTTGAAATTTCTCATCTGTTTTGACCCAGCATTCAGGAGGTAACATTTCTGGATAGACCATTGTGCATCTGACCCCAGTGTCCAGAAATCCTATAGCTCGGACAGGTTTGGCATACTTTGATGCCAATAGACTGATCTGAAAGTAAGGAGATAGAATCATACCAGTGTTTAAGACGAGATCAGGAGATTGAATTGTGAATATAGGGAGATGAACTTCTCTATCTTCCCATTTATATTCGCTCCGTCTGAGTCTTCTAAAACAAATATGGTATCATCATTAGGATTGCATTGTTCAGAATAAGTAGATTCTATATCAGAATCAGGATGATCAGCCATGAACTGGGAAGCAATTTTTTCTACTGTGGCCTTCTTCTTAGGACAATTTCTTGCAAAGTTCCCTTTTTGCTTGCACAAGTAACACCTGTTAGACTTAAAGTTATTGGTTTTCCTTTTAAAAAACCTCGGACTCTTTTTTGAAAATTTTGTGTTTTGGTTTTTTAGAAAAGGACTTGAAAGCTTTCTTTTCAGGACAAAGGCATTTTTCTTCGCATCCAATTTCAAGATTTTTGAAACAAGTTTTCTTGATGAGTTTTTCTTTTTGCAGAAATTCAGAAATGGATTTTTGTTGTTCACAAAGCTTGCTTAAAGTTCCGATCATAAATTGGTGTAGTTCTCCTAGGCCAATATCATTGAGCTGTTTGTTTGAAGATTGGATCATCCTTTGAATTCCTGGCCACAGTTCCTGAGGAAGAGAAGATAGAAAAACGTGCTTTAGACTAGGCTCATTAATTCCACCTAACATAACAGATAATAAATGTATGTCATTCTTTTGAAATAAACATTTAAATCTTTAGGTTTCAAAGAACAGCATTTCATATTAAAAAACTCCTGCTTTTGTTGCAGAAAAATCAATGAGCGGTCTCCCACAAATTCTCTGTGGATAATTCCAAGAGCTATATCCACATGTTCTGCATTAATGATCATCAACTGTCTGAATTCCCCTAGGCTATTAAACCAATCACTTAAGGTACCAACAAATCTCGAACAAAGTTCAAAGATGGCTTTGTGTAAGGGGGCTCCTTTTGTGAGTTGGAGATTCAACCATGCAAAAATTTCTTGCATTCTTTCTCTTCACTTGTGTACTGGAATATCATCAAATGAAAACCATGGACCACTTATTGGTTTGGAAGAAGAACTTTCTTCAGAAGCCTAGTTTGGTTGTTCTTCAGTATCAGTTGGGTCTTCCACAATAGGTTCAGAAGGTCCGGTTTCATTGGCCATTGGAATGGCAGAAATATCCATTTGTTCATCATCTGAAGAGGAAGAACAATCATTAGTGTCATAAGAATCCGTATGAGATTGATCACATACCTGTCAGGGAGACAAAATCCCAATTGTTTCTCAGGAGCTTCTTCTTTAGAAGTCTCTTCCTTAGAAGCCTTCTGGGGTTCATCATCTGAAGAGGAAGAACAATCATTAGTGTCATGAGAATCTGTATCAGAATGACCACATACCTGGTCAGGGAGACTGATTCCCAGTTGTTTCTCGGGAGCTTATTCTTTAGAAGTATCTTCCTTAGAAACCTTATGGGGTTCCATCTTTTCTTTCTTCTTTCTGGAGTTGTGGGCCATAGTTTGAAAAACAGCAACGGTAAAAGAGGGTAGTGTTTAACCATGGGAAAATTGAGAAGAGGAAAATATGTACGGGGGACTGGAAAGTTTTGTTTCTAGGGAAAAGGGGGTCAGAAAATTTGTAGAAAGAGAAGTTAAGAGAAGTTGTTTGATCCTTTCTAATTCTTTTTTCAACCTTCTGATTTCAGCTTCCTTTAAATCAAATTCTCGCTCGGTTTGTCTGTTGTGGATCATTTGTCTCAACTCTTTGTCTATAGAATGAAACTTATTGACCATGTTGTAGACAATTTGTTCAAGAGGGTTGACCTTCTTTTTGATTTCTTTCACCTCGGAGATGACTTGGTCCACTTTTGAGTCAATCCTTGACAGAACCATGTTCTGGGCTCTCGCATCTGTAGTCTGCCAATTGAGAACTTCCTCAGATTGAGGTAGTGGAAGTGCTCTACCTTGATGGTCTCCTCCCTTTTGTTCAATATAAGGTGTTGAAACAACCTGAGTGCTTGGATTAATTTGTCTTTCCAAATGAGGGAAGTAAGTAGTATAATTAAACATGGTACAAGGAATAAGAGCACTAGAAGCAGGGGCAAACCTTTGGTTGGGATTTGTTTCCTTACACTTTTTCAAAAAATTTCTTTGCGCCAAGACACAGGCTTCACTTGCATCCTCTTCGTTGCTATCACTGTCAGGATATGGGATTTGCGTTATGTATCCTCTTTTCTTTCTCTTGTTGATTTCTTCTTCTGAATCAGAGTTTTCATCATAGGAACAATTTGGATCACACATACCAGATCCAGGGACATCCCAGAAGAAATGGCCATTTATTTTGTCAGTTAAAATAGCCTTTCCATTTGGTTGAAAAGAGAAGGGAGGAATTCTCTTTTGTTGTTTCTACTGGACTTTGTCAACTGGCTGGATCATGAGTTGGGTGTACGATGCCCTTGGTGGATCATCAGCATTTTCTAGTTGGAATGTCATTTTGACTCTACCATCTGGCAGTCTATGATAAACTAGATTTTTAGCTTGAAGAGGTTCCTACTGTTGTATGCTTTCATAGTTTGATACCCAATCAGTAGGCATCAACCTGTGCAAGTTGGATATGGAAATTTGCCTTGGGATTTCTATCAGGGTAGGTACGTCAGTATTAGCATCAGCTAGTACCATAAGGGCATAAGTGTTCCTTCCTCCCTGCTGAAGATTGAGAGAGTGGTTTTGCAACATGTAAACAATCTGGTGATGAATGGAGGCCATAATTGCTGTTGAAACTTGACCGACGCTTGTATGTTGTAATTGTACTTTCAAGGCTGTAGTCAGGTTAGGATCATTTAAAGAGATTGCATAATTTGGAAACATACTAAGTAACACACTGCCTGACTTGAGTGTGTAAATAACTGTTCCAATGACGGCATGCTCATAAGACAGCATGTGAGAGTCCAACAACACAATTCAAGCTGTAACAGGGAGTCCATCACGTCCTTGGTTGGACAGCACAAGACGAACTGCTCCGAAGTGGAGGTGAGTGTATCCTTCCATCTTCCATTGGGAGATTAGCTCTGGTAGGATGTTGAGGGTGACATATTATTCCGTTGTAGAGTAAGGGATGTCACAATGATCCATCTAGGAGGACTGGCTAAGTTCTTTTTTCTTGGGACTAGAAACCCTTAAGAGCTACCGGATGCTCTTAATTCCAGTAAGGAAGCTGCCTCTTTTTCTATAGACATTATAAGGGCTGATGACAGGAGGGACAGATTCTTCAATAACTGCAGAATGAGGAATAGTAGAATATTCAACAAGTTTATCGAGAGTTGAAGAAGATAAGGTACGACTAGGCAGAGAAAGAGAGCTAAAAAGTTGGATAAGTTCAGAAATCGGATTTTGAGTTTCCATGAAGGTAATATCTGTATACTCTTATAAGAAAGACCAATCTAAAAGCATCACCTAACTTTGTGAACAGAGTTCGCAAGCATCATCACAAAAATACTCCTGGTTTTTCAGTTTGGCTCTGTTACCATGAAGGGTTTAAACACAAAGCTAACCAATTAGCTTGGAAATTCTTCACGATGACAGCATCCAAAGTCCAGAAGGACGACTATTCTATCAGCCAAGAAGACAACATGTGTTTATATGATAAGGATAAAGAGTTTTTATGGCAATAACCAAAAGGTTATTAACAGCTAGGATAGATTTGTAGAGAGAGTCCTTGCTTATAATTTCTACACGAAACGAGATGAAATCCGAACATTTGGGATAAACACTCTGGAATCTTATTTCTTGAAACCAGTCTAATCTTACAAACTGAAGGAAGGGCCTTATATAGGGTGCCTTCCGGACTTCAGCATATAAAAAAAAAACTAAATACAATAATTGAGTGTCACTCATTACTTTTGTAAAAGTATGAGCCGACAAACATCTTTCAGAAAGTAAAGGTACATGATGACAAACAACTTTCGAAAAGTAAAGATACGTGATGACAAACAACAGAAAATTAAAGAGACATGATGACAAACAACTTCTAAAAAGTAAAAGTGCATAATGCCAAACGACTTTCGGTGACAAATGACATAGGGCTTATCCTTCATCTTCTGAGAGATCTGGAGAGTATTCCGGAAAAGTGATGTTGTAGTCTTCAATGTGATGAAAGTGGTCCATATCCTTTTGAATCCTTTTCATTGTGAGCTTGTCCAATTCTTGTTCAATTTTGTCCGAGTCTATTTCCTTTTTCTTTTTCTTTTTCTCCTAGGAACAAACTTCAGGTATAGTAACAAAGTCCCATGGGCCTTGAGAGTCCTGTATCATCTGATAATAATCTTCTTTTGCTGATTGAACCCGTTGGCTGTGAGAATGGTTTGCAAAGGGTGACCAGGAGTTCTATGAGGCTGCAAAACCAAGCCAAATTTCTGAAGGGTTGATTTTATTTTCAGGGAAAAGAACTCTTTGGCCTCTGCATACTCATCTTCCAGAAGAAATATGGACACATTGATGGTAGTGTATATGATACAGTGGGTAGTACAACTATAAACATTTCCTAGATTTTGGACTGGACGATGCAGATGGATAGTAACATAATGTGGGTTTTCCTCGAAGATTTTTTCCCACAAAGAAATAGGTATAAATCCTACAAGGAAGGATGATAGGTTCTTTGAGATGTTTCCTTTTAGGGTAGGACAATGGAATTCCATGAATATATGATGCTGGTGGCATAAATACCTGAAGAACCATAGCAATTCAATTGGAGACTCATCAGGACATTGGAAAATTTGGCAAAAAGGATAGACAGGGTGGACACCAAAAGGTGCTAATACGGAACCTCCATAAAATTTGAAATTTTGTATTTCATAGAAATTTCTTTGTCTTTCAAAAATTTCATCAGACTAGGCAGGCTAAGAAAAAAGTTCAGGAAGATGTATCTAAATGATATCTGGGGATGAAGATCTAACAGGCTTTGTTTGAGAAGAGGAAGAGGCTTTGTCTTTCTTGGATCTAGTAAACATGAGGATAAGTGGTATGGGAAAGAAACATTAGAAATATGCAGGCTTGGACTGTGTACCATATTCTTCTTTGGACAAGACAACAGATCTGCAAGAATATTGTCCTTACCTTTTATGTGAGTGACCTGGAATTGGTATTTAGAAAACCAGTCCTTTAGACGTAGCAAGTGTGGTTCCGGAATCATCTTATTTTTGAAATCAAGAATCTTCGGAAAAGAATAATTATCCATCTAAATGATGAACTCGTGACCAATAAGATGGGACTGAAACCTTTTTATTCCATTTTTACTGCCAAAATTTCTTTGATGGTGGAATGATAATGTTTCTCAGCATCTTTGAATTTTCCACTAGCATGCCCACAATAATATTTTGTTCCAAGAATTTCCTCAATAAGGAATACACCCCAAAACTCATCACTGGCATCAGTTTGAAGAATTTGAACTCGTGAAGTTAGGATATGAAGAGGTAAGGGTTTTTTGCACAGACTTTTGATGGCTTGGATGGCTTTGGTTTATGGAGGTTCCCAAAGGGGAGGGTTCTTTCTGAGAAGTTTTTACAATTGGCTCATATGTATTGAAACACCAGGAAGGAAGGTTTTTATGTAATTGACAATTCCAAGAAATTGTTAAATTTAGTTGATGGTGAAATTTTCATCTGGGAAATTTGGCAAGGTTTCAGTGAGATGTGGTCCAGGGTGTATCTTGCCATCAAAGTTCTTCATTCCCAAATACTCAATCTCGGAAAGGCCAATGAAAGATTTTTTCTCAGAAAGCATGATACCCTTCTTTTTTACGATGTCAAAGAATTGTTCTAACAAGGCTCTATGGGTTTCATCATCATTGGAAAAGAGAAGGATATCATCAATAGAGACCAGTGAGCTATGCAGAATATCAACAAAAATTTTTGACATAGCCTTTTGAAAAATTGAAGGAGCGACTTTCAATCCAAAAGGCATCACCTTCCATTGGTACTGGGCATTTGGTATGCAAAAAGCTGTTTTCTATCTTTCTTCAGGGGAAATTCCAAGTTTCCAAAAACCAGACTTAAGATCAAATTTTGAAAAGATTTTTGCCCCAGCTAAATGAATGAAAAGATTTTCAATCTTGAGCAGAGGAAATTTGTCGTCTTTCAAAAATTGATTAAGTGGTTTGTGGTCTGTAACATGTCTCCTTTTTCCCCGAATTTGTTCAGATCTTCTGTTTACATAAAAAGCCTGGCAGGCCCGACTAGAATTAGTGGGCTCAATCAGACCTTGGGTCAAAAGTTCGTTACATTCTTTTCTTGCAAGTTCAAGATCTTGAGGAGTCATACCTTGGTGAACTGCCTTGGTAGGGTTCACGTCTTCATTAAGCTTGAAAGGAAGCTTAACAAAGAATTCTTCATTTTTCCACAGAGGAAGAGTATGTTTAAAATCTGAATGAGAATCTGCACGGAAAGTTTTTAATTTGTCAACAATTTGATTATAAAGCTTAGGAGCATAAAAAATTGAATACATCTTTGTCAAAGATGTATATGGCTGAAAAGATTGTTTATATCGGAGTCCATGGTGAAGAATTCTGAGGTTTTGAGCTTCAAAATAAGCATCGCATCCGATTAAAACATCTTTTCCATGGAGTTTATTTCCATAAACTCTTAGCCAAACCACACAATCTGGAAAAAACTTTATCCCAACAGGGTGTCAAGATATGGAGTAGGCCCCAAGGATTTCTCCATTTGCTGCTTGAAATTTCTCATATGATTTGACCCAGCATTCAGGAGGTAATATTTCTGGATTGACCATTGTGCTTCTGGCTCCAGTGTCCAGAAATCCTATAGCTCGGACAAGTATGGCATACTTTGAAGCCAATAGACTGATCTACAAGTGAGGAGATAGAATCATATCAGTGTTTAAGACTTGATCAGGATATTGAACTGTATATACAGGGAGATGACCTTCTCTTTCTCCCCATTTATATTCGTCTGTTGAGGAATCTCCATCTGAGTCTTCTAAAACAAATATGGTATCATCATCAGGATTGCTTTGTTCATAATAATCGGATTCTACATCAGAATCAGGATGATCAGCCATGAACTGGGAAGCAATTTTTTCTACTTTGGCCTTCTTCTTTGGACAATTTATTGCCAACTGCCCTTTTTGTTTGCACAAATAACACCTGTCAGACTTAAAGTTCTTGGTTTTCCTTTTAAAAAAGCACAGACTCTTTTTTGAAAGTTTGTTGTGTTTTGGTTTTTTAGAAAAGGACTTGAAAGCTTTCTTTTCAGGACAAAGGCATTTTTCTTTGCATCCAATTTCAAGATTTTTGAAACAAGCTTTCTTGATGAGTTTTTCTTTTTGCAGAAATTCAGAAATGGATTTCTGTTGTTCACAAAGCTTGCTTAAAGATCCCATCGTAAATTGGTGCAGTTCTCCTAGGCCAATATCATTGAGGTGTCTGTTTGAAGATTGGATCATCCTTTGAAATCCTGGCTGCGGCTCCTAAGGAGGAGCAGACAGAAAAACTTGCTTTAGACTAGGCTCATTAATTCCACCTAACAGATAATAAATGTATGTCATTCTTTTTAACAGAACGTTTAAATCTTTAGGTTTCAAAGAACAGCATTTCATATTAAAAAACTCTTGCTTTTGTTGCTGAAAAATCAATGAAGGGACTCCCACAAATTCTCTGTGGATAATTCCAAGAGCTATATCCACATGTTCTGCATTAATGATCATCAATTGTCTAAATTCCCCTAGGCTGTTAAACCAATCACTAAAGGTACCAACAAATCTCGAACAAAGTTCAGAGATGGCTTTGTGTAAGGTGGCTTCTTTTGTAAGTTGGAGACTCAACCATGCAGAAATTTCTTGCATTCTTTCTCTTCTCTTGTGTACTGGAATATCATCGAATGAAAACCATGGACCACTTGTTGGTTAGTAGAAGAACTTTCTTCAGAAGCCTGGTATGGCTGTTCTTCAGTATCAGTT
>JAKNRG010105227.1:0-10238 GCA_024706555.1 Mandevilla sanderi x Mandevilla atroviolacea | reverse complement strand
GGATTAGGATTCAAGGCTATCTTTCGTAACTATAAATAAGTCATTCATGGCTCAATTTTAATAACAAGTTTATGAGGTATTTTTCTTAATTGAGAGAGGATTCTCTTCTTCTAAAGTTCTTCCTAGAATTCTTGACTTATCAAACAATTTAGCTTGGGTTGTTTGTACCCTAACAATTAGAGATATTGGTTTACGTTTGAGAAACAACGTGAGTCAATATACGTTCAAGCATCTAAACTTCGTAGGAGTCTTGTGCATCTAAGCTAAGACCATATTTTCAGACACACACTATTAATGTCCTACAAATGTGCCTATTCGACAGATAATGCACAAGGCAGATGTGGTTGGCAGCCAGTTGTGGTTGGCTGCATGATGAAATAGGCAATTGAGCTATCTGAGTTTGTCATCCAATACTCGTCCAGGAAGGCAATAAAAGTTCAGGTACTCTCGGATTTCATCCTAGAGTGTACTATTCCTGAATCTAAAAGTGATGCAAATAAGAGTAACAAACTCTCAACATTACAGGATTATTGGACCCTCTATACCGTTGGCTCTGTAGGTAATGAAAATAAAGGAGCGCGATTCATATTAATCAATTCCAAAGGTATAAAGTTCAATTGTGCCTTAATACAAATTTGGTATAAGTAATAACGAATTTGAATATGAAGCTTTTCTTGTAGGCTTAAGAATGGCAAAAAGCTTGCACATTAAGAATCTTTTGGCAAGACTAGACTCTCAAGTCGTGGTTGAGCGCGTAAATGGTGAATATGAGGCCCGAGAGGAAAATATGCAAAAATACATTTCCTTAGCACAAAGCTTCTTCTCAAGTTTTGATGGAATAAAAGTTGAACACGTTCCCAGAAAAGAGAATACTGAAGCTGATTCTCTTTCCAAGATCAGAGCAAGTAAACAAATTGATGGCTTATGGATTGAGCCCCTGAATAGAATCCATTGATTTTACTCAAATACAATGTGTTACGAATGAATTTCATTGGATGACTCCTATTATAGAGTATATTCAAGAAGGGCAGCTCCCAGGCGAGAGTGACGAAGTAAAGAAAGTTCGAACAATTGCCTCCTGTTATGTGCTTATGGACAAACAATTATATCGCTGAGCTTTTTCTTGGCCGCTACTGAAATGTGTGCTCTTGGACGAAGGTAATTACATTCTTCGTGAAATACATGAAGGGATTTGTGGGTCCCATATTGGATCTAGAAGTCTCACTCGCAAGAAAATGTGAGCTGGATACTTCTAGCCTACTATGGAAAGTGACGTAATTGATTTTGTAAGGAAATATAAAAAATGTCAATTACATGATAATGTACATCACTTACCTGTTATTGAGTTAAGATCTTTAAGTAACCCTATTCCCTTTTATCAATGGGGAATGGACCTTGTAGGCCTGTTCCCGAAAGCTACAGGGTCAAAAGAGTTTTTGGTAGTAGCCATTGACTACTTCACAAGATAGATAGAAGCCTGGCCCCTCGTTTCCATCACTGCGCGTAAAGTAAAAGACTTTTTCTATGAGGAAGTTATTACAAGGTTCGGGATCCCTCAAGTTCTAATAACAGATAATGGGAAACAATTTGTTTCTCAAGAATTTCACAACTTTTGTTTTGAATTGCATATTGATCACATATTCACTACAGTGGCTTACCCACAAACAAATGGGCTAGCCGAGGTGGCAAATAGAATACTTTTGCAAGGCTTGAAGAAAAGGCTAGATTCAGCTAAAGCAAAATAGGTGGATGAGCTTTCGAGTGTACTTTGGACTTACAGAACTACACCAAATACACGAACCAAAGAATCTCCATTTAACTTATGCTTTGGCACGGATGCTATGATTCCAGCAGAAATTGGAAGCACATCGTTTAGAATCGAGTATTTCGATGCAACCTTGAATGACCAGAAACTAGTTGAGAATCTAAATTTGCTAGAGGAGACAAGAAGACTCGTAGCTCAGAAGGAAGCATTTTACAAGAGCTTGATAGCCCAGTATTACAACCACAAGGTCAAACCCACGGCATTCCAAGTTGGAACTTAGTATTGAGGAAGAATGAGGTTAGCCGCCAAGACTCCAACAGAAAATTAGATGTAACCTAGGAAGGACCGTACCTGGTGGCGAAAGCTCTGTCCAGTGGAAGCTATTGGTTGCAAGACTTAGAAGGAAGAATGCTTGCCCAATCTTGGAATGGAATGAACCTTCGGAAGTACTACGCTTGAAGAGTTTCATAGTTGAACTCAAACGTTTTTAGAGATGTTATTTCCAAGTTAAGAGTTTCAAGTTGTAAAATTCCTTATGTCTAATAGTTTGAAATTGTAAACTTTGTGGCTAAGTAATTTGAACAATTTATAATGTAATGAACTATTCAAAGTTATAATGAGAAAGTACTTCTTGACTTCAAAATTTCATAAAGACGTAACTCTCAGCCAAGCATACGTAACTACTTTAAAACAAAACTGAGTATTTGACCTAAGCAAAAAATCAAGCATAAGACGAGACTAAAAAACAATTATAAAATAACACAAGTACAAGTGTTGAAATAGATCTTTCATTTCTTTAAGTAAAAATTATAGGAAGTTCAAATATCAAACAAAAATTACATAGAGAACAAACAAAAGTTCTTCACAAATTAGGGAAAAAAAGAGTCCCGGGCAAGCTTGAAGGCCCAGCGTTCATAGCAGCATTGATAGCTTCGTCCCTAGCCTTGGATTTCAAATTCATTTCTTCTAATTTCTCCACCATTACTCGGTGGATATCCTCATCCAAATTCCTTTATGCCTTTGCAGAATCGGAAGAAGCATTAGACTCAGAAGCAATTTTTTGCTCCTCCTTTTCTTTTTCCTTTCCCTCAGAATTTGTAGGACTTGGATAAGGCTTACAGCCTTTCTTGACATCAAAATCATCTTCCCAAGGCAAAGGAAGCACCCTCTCCCTTTTATCATAAAACTCTTGTAAAGGCTCAGGAACTGGAAATTCTGGATGCTACTTTCGAATGTATTCTAGTGTCTGGTCGATGGAGGCCCCGATCACAGGCTCGGACAAGCGAAACCAGAGATTCTGGCACTTGTCACTTTTGAAGAAGTTTGTCAAAACTTCATTTTGAACTTTTTTGTTAAAGTGCCCTTCTTTGTCTTCGTAATGCTTGACCAAGCGCATTGATTCTTTTTGCCATGTCCGCCAAGGCTTCCTCTCTTCCAAATACTTAGCTCTTAATAACTTAGACTTGACATCCGAGACTGCCAATTGGGATTGTGTCCGAGAGCAGTTTATTTGATCTTTCCAAAGCTTTTACAGCAGCATCGGCCTGTGAGTTGAGAGTGTGCATGAGAGCTTCATCCTCGCAGCCTCAGCCAAAGCCTTATTAGCCTTTACCAATGCATACTCGGTTTGGGCCAGCTGAGACTTAGTGGAATTGAGAGTAGCCATAGCTTCTTTCCTCTCTTCATCAATCTCCTCAATCCTACTACTTCTTCCCGTTGCTTCAGGTGACGGTGAAACAACTCCGTCTCCAAGCATAGACTTTGCAAAACAAGTAAAAATCAACACTTAGAGAAATTCAAGAAATTCACAAAAAGAACAAATTTTAAAAAAAAAAAAGAAAAAAAGAGGAAAAACAAACACTTACCTTTATTTTCATGACAACTAGAGTATCCTCCAACTTTTTGTCAAACATCCTCTCACAAAAGAGGACTTCAGAGGGGTTCCGGAAGTGACCCAATAAATCATAGGCTTGATCAGGGTGGATAATCCTATCACCCTCCCTGATCTGCCACTTGGGCACGTGTGTAATCTCCCCCACTGATTCTTTGCTATGAAGCGGGCTAGCTAATGCTATTGGTGAAAGAGGTGCCATCGTTGTCTTGGGAATCACCTCTTTACCCTTTCCCGAAACTCCGGTACTTTGGACTTTGGGCATCTCTTGAGCCACTGGCTCCTTGATAACCCCCCCTTTCTGTCATTTGGATTTTTTGGATGGTTGGTTGTTGCCTTTCTTGGAGGGAGAATGGGCTCTCTTGGCCTTCTTCTTCTTCCTTGGCACTCCTCCTACAGGATCAGTTAAATCTCTCCCAGGTAAGTAAGACACCCCAGGAATAGTAGTAGAATAACCGTAACTACGGTTAGCCGGAACTTCATACACTATAGTATAACCCTTAAACATTGAGGGGATATTTTCCACCTCATGACTAAACTTCTCACCTTCAAGAGTCTAAGGCTCAGGAGAGGCAGGTCTGGAGGACTGAGCATCCCCCGAATCTTCGATGAGAACTGGCTCTACAGTATTGGCAATAGACTCGGAACCACGGGCACGGGCTCTGCCACTTCGACGGGGTTCGGATTTTTGGCCATTATTCCTAGCCATCATCATTCCAAGTAACCTCTTTCCAGCAACATGAAGCATATGGGTTAGTACAAAAGTGATAAAGCTAAAATTCGAAAGTTATATAAACTTCTAAAATCCTTACTCAATAGAACTATGTCAAAGGGCTTCTCCCATATTAAGCTTGCAACTTCCAATATTTTGAGATTCCATTCTTCTCGGATGGTTATCTCCTCCCAAACCTCACTAATGTGTTATACCCATCTTTATACGAAGGCTCAGGTGGAAGAGAGTTATTAAAGCTCCAAGGGAACACTATACCCTGAGAGCTAAAACTACCATGGTGAATAAAGAAATAACATTCTTTCCAACTGTGTATACTACTAGGGCTATTACACAAAACTATGGACTTGGGTCTTTTTTGGATATAGAAAAATCCACGACCCTCCCGTTTTTTATACTTTTGGCCTAATATATACATTTTTCGCCATAATTCTAAACTACTGGTAATACCGCAGGCTTGGCAAATAATTATAAAGCCTATAGCCATCCTAATCACATTAGGACTCAGTTGCCCTAACTGAATCTGGAAATATCTAAGTATATCCCCGAAAAGAGGATGCAAAGGGGACCTAAGACCAACTTTTAGCTGGCCCTCATAACATGACAAATGTCCAGTAGGTGCCACCCCGATCCTATTTGTCCCGGCAGTGGGAGTTAATCTATATCCTAAAGGAATATCACATTTTTCCCTAATTTTTTCTAACTTTTCATCTAAGTCAATTACCGAGACTTGAGTAGAATGTTGGGCTAAGAGAAATGGAGTTCCCTCGTCATATGCTAAGTCAGCGCTAAACGGGGTTGTTCTAACTCTCGGTTCAATGTACCTATTCCTTATGGTAACATCAACCTCGTCCACTAAGGGGAAATCTACAAAGTAACCATTGCATTCATATCTAATTGAGGAAGGGGGTAGATTCAAGGCTCTTCTATCTACCACTGGTCCGATCCTAACCACTTCCATACCCCCAACCTTAACAACACCCTTTCTACTTCCCTCCATAATTTGGATCAAAATGTCAAAAAATATGAAGAACAATGGCGAACAGTGACAAACCTGCAGTGGAAGAAGCCATATCAGCACAACAATGGTTTTACACAGAAAACACTTGACAAGTCCCTAGGGGAATGAGGTATATGGGAAAGTCACGTAAACAATAACTAAAGCAAAAGCAATAGGAGTTGAAAACAAACCAAAGGTTTGGTTTTTCTTTCTGTGAACAGTGAGAAGTTGCAGAGAAGAATAGCAATGGCTGAAAAAACTCGTAGCAAGGAAGACAACTACTAAGGTTAAAACTCTGAAATTTGAAAGTGAAAAGAAGGAAAACTCCACCTGTATATATATATACACCCATTTGCGCCCTTTCAAAATCTTGTAACAGACACCATATCTCGCTGATGTATACTAATATAATTCATTTGGGACTTTTTATGTTAAGTGGGCCGCGCAGCCCAACTCAAGTTAATACTCGGCCCATGAGGCCCAACACCTTCCCTTCACCTCCCTCGTGCCTTTAAATAGACCTCTACCCCTCAGAATTAAGGTACGTTGCTCTGACTCCTTACAATATTTCTCTCTCTAGACTTTGAGAGTGATACTGATTTTAGCAATGGATGGAGACTTGGGTACACCCCTTGTGCTCTTCTTAGTCTTTGCAGGTTCGGATACATCTGGGAGTTTCAACAACATCATTTTGGCACCCACCTTGTTCAGCTCTAAAACAAACATTCACTTTCATTTCACCTACTGATACTCAATGGCCGCTCGCACTAGACATGCAGCCGCACGTGCTTTAAGAGAGGACACCTCTCGTATTCCTTCTCCACGTCCTTTAAACGCAACGCCTCTTCTGGGACGACACCCATCATCCAAAATCCCTTCTCCACCAGCATTGGAACTGCACAAGCCTCATTTGCCTGAGGCTAAATCCAAAGATAAACCTGTTCTGTCCACTTCCCGAGCAAGTGCAATGCCTCAAGGCTCGGCGAACGTGGGTTGTTCAACCTTTGACAGATACATGAGAAGAGATCGACCTGCCATCTCTGAAGGTTCGATCAGATCTAAGCATGCCCACTCAGATAAAGAGGTTCACCAGTTATTGGCTACTCACCTTGATGAGTTTAAAGAATTTCTCAAGCTTAAACAAGCTCACAAAGACATCCACAAGAAGATTGATGAAGTGGAGGAAGATGAAGGTTCTTCTAATGTTGGCCCCAATGTTTCCAATAAACTTACTAATCCACCCAGCTCATCTCAAATGGCCGATCCTGAGCTCATGGACAAAGTTGAAAAGTTGCAGGAGCAAATGAAGTTAGTTTTGCCTAAATTTCAGTTACCAAAGCAGCAGTGGAATCTCTTGGAGTCCAATCCGCTGAAGGAAGAATACTCGCTAGCCCCATTTCCTACTGGCTTTAAAATGCCCATCATGGACAAATACAAGGGTTCCACAGACATTGAAGACTATCTTAAACACTACACTACATCCATGGTCATACACGCTGCTGACGATATGTTATTGTGTAGGTGTTTTGCAAGCATATTGTCTGGACAGGAACTCGATTGGTTTGCCTCAATTCTAGTAAATTCTATCTCTTCATTCTCACAACTTGGCCATATGTTCCTCCAACACAGTACGGGAAGCCGCCTACAGAAGAAACCAAGAACACACTTACTTAACATTTGCCAGTTCATGGACGAATCTTTGGCGGCTTTCCTGAAAAGATTCAATGATGAAGCTCTCCAAGTCCAAGATAGTGACAAAAAGATGTATGTGGAGGCCTTTTGTAACGGATTGAGACCAGGCATCTACTCTAACAAACTCGGAATCTTACAACCTAAGTCTACTTCCGAGTTACTGGGAAAAGTTTGCAAGTGGATTAAAGGAGAAGAACTGGAAAAATCCAAAAAAGCTTTAAGGCAACTGGAGAGGGAAGAAATTTTAAAGGCCGAAACTAAAAGGGCCCAACAAGAAACCCAGAAGAGAAGAGGATAACAGAAAGTTCCCATCAGCATCGGGGCAACGTTCTTTTGTTCCCCGCTACTTCCCCACTAGTGGATACCAGCATCCCGGCCAACCTTCAAACAATCCTCAATCCACCAACCCCCCTCAGCCACTACCTCCTCAAAATACCCAAACTCAACCACCAAGACAAGTCCCAAACAGACGCCCTGAGTCTAATAACCGAAACTTCACTAACACAAACCAAAGGCCTCCACGCCAAACCCAAAACTCAAATTTCACCAAGGTGGAAAGCCATGGCATCCTCGCTCCGCCTAGACCTCTACAAGCCCCAGTAGACAGGCGGAATGCCTCAAAATACTGTTTCTTCCTCAAAGAGATTGGCCACCACATTGATGACTGCTATCATCTGAAACGAGAAATCGAAACCGACATTGAAAATGGCCAGCTGAAAGATTTCGTAGCAGTCACGCAGGTGCGACCACCCCAGCAACAACACACGCAACTCGAGCCTAAGCCAGATGCCCGAGACCTTCAACCGAGAGTGATCAATGTGATCTCTGGTCTATATTCCCAATGTGATGTCTGCCCAGGCAAAAGGCCAAGAATTACAGACTCCACAATTGCACATGATGATACCCCCTAGTGGTATCGATGTTCATTGCAGACTGTTGGGTAAAAAGAATATTGGTGGATACCGGCAGTTCGGCCAACATCCTGTACTACAAAGCTTTCCAGAATATGGGGCTAAAAGATTCTGATATCAAAACCCACAGAGTTCCACTCATAGGTTTTTCTGGAGATGTTACTTATGCTCTCGGCTCTATTTCTTTGCCTGTGGAATGGGGACCAAAAGCCATGGCCATTCGAAAAAATGCTAAATTTTTAGTAGTGGACTACCCCTCAGCTTATAATGTCATTTTTGGGAGGCTAGGACTCAACATGATGCAAGCAATTGTCAATACTTTTGAGAATGAACTTATTACCACCATTAGGGATCAGCCACATATCATTAAGGGTGATATCAAGCTCGGCCATACCTGCGACCATGCCGCAATTGCCAAAATCCCAATAAAGCACAAGAAAGAAGATGAGTTCAATGATGAACCCGAAAGAATGGAACCATCCGGAGGGATGGAAGAATTTCAAATTTCAGCCATACACCCAGAGAGGAAAGTTACTGTTGGCAAAGGTTTGCCCATAAGAATAAAACATCATTTGGTGGATTTGTTGGCTAAATTTCAAGACATCTTTGCATGGTCTTCTCACGACTTGGGGGAGATACCGAGAAGCTTTGCCGAGCACAAGCTCGGGGTCGATCCTGACTACCCCCCAGTCGTCCAGAAACAAAGGCCACAAAGCGTTGAAAAACATGAAGTAATTAACAATGAAGTAGCTGAACTCTTGAAGGCTAGTATAATCAGAAGAGCGCAATTTCCAATTTGGGTAGCCAACCCAGTGCCTGTACCTAAACCAGATGGATCATTGCGAGTGTGCATTGATTTCACATCTATAGACAAAGCCATTCCTAAGAAGCCATTTCCAATGCCGTGAATCGACCAATTAGTGGACGCAACAGCGGGATTCCCTTTGTTATGTTTTCTAGATGCTCATAAGGGATATCACCAGATATTGATGGCAAGAGAAGATGAAGCTAAAACATCCTTTGTCACTCTTCAAGGTCTTTTCTGCTATACCCGCATGCCATTTGGGCTCAAGAATGCCAGGGCTAACTTTCAGGATATGATAAATAGAATGATTATCAAACAGATTGGCAAAAATATGGAAGCTTATGTGGACAACATCCTTATCAAGTTGAAAACATTTGACACATTTTTTAGAGATTTAGAAGAGGCATTCCTGGTAATGAGGTAGTAGAACATGAAACTAATTCCCAAAAAAATCACTTTCAGTGTTGAAGCAGGAAAATTCTTGGGTTTTATGGTCTCACACAAAGGCATCGAAGCCAACCCAGCCAAGATCAAAGCCATTCTGGAAATGCAACCTCCTCAAAACTTAAGAGAAGTACAAAGACTCACTGGGAGAATAGCAACTCTCAGCCGATTCTTATCCAAGGCAGGAGAGAAATCACTTCCTTTTTATCAAGTAATAGAAAACACAAAAGGGTTCGAATGGACCTCAGAGTGTGACAAAGCTTTTGAAAAAATTAAAAAATATCTATCGTCACCGCCGCTGCTGGTTTCACCAAACCTGGGAGAAAAACTAAGACTCTATCTCTCGGTGGCACCCCAAACCGTAAATTTGGTTTTGTACGCCAACCGAGAGTCTAGTATTAAGCCATATATTACACAAGCTATGTGCTTCAAAATGCTGAGACACGATAATCATCCATTGAAAAACATATACTAGCATTGGCCATTACTGCCAGAGAATTACGTCCATATTTCCAAGCACACACAATTAATGTTCTTACTAACGTGCCTATTCGACATATCATGCATAAACCAGATATGGCTGAATGCCTCATGCAGTGGGCAATTGAACTTTCAGAATTTGACATCAAATATTTGCCCAGGAAGGCTGTAAAAGCACAGGTACTCTTGGATTTTATTCTCGAGTGTACTATTCCAGAATCAAAAAATGATAAAGATGAGAGTAACAAATTTTCACTATTTCAGGATTGTTGGACCTTATATACTGATGGTTCAGCAGGGATTGAGAACAAAGGAGCAGGATTCATCCTCATCGATTCTGAAGGTATAAAATTCAATTATGCATTGAAATATAATTTTGCTATAAGCAACAATGAATTTGAATATGAAGCCTTCCTTGCAGGCTTGCGAATGGCAAAGAACTTACACATCAAAAACCTGCAAGTAAAGTTAGAATCACAAGTAGTGGTGGGACATGTCAATGGAGAGTATGAAGCTCGGG
>JAKNRG010105187.1:0-10040 GCA_024706555.1 Mandevilla sanderi x Mandevilla atroviolacea | reverse complement strand
TTCAATGTGAGGAAGCCGAGATCTGTGAGCGAGATGTTGAACGTAGCTAGGCACTTTGCTTTGGCCCAATCTTCAAAGGGCCAGCAATAAAGGAAGCCCAATCCCAACCAGAAAGTAGAAAATAAGGGAGAAGGTAAGAACAGAACTAGAAGGACAGAAAACTTCACTCCGCTGACTGTTCCAATGACGGATTTGATCACAATCATAAAGGAACAGCATGAGGTACAAGACCCAAAACCGGTGAGGTCCAATAACCAAGGATGGAGGAACAAGAGCAAGTGTTGTGCCTTCCACAAGGACCACGGTCACCTGACTGAGCATTGCACCCATCTGAAGCGAGCAATCGAAAGGCTGATAAAGCAAAGGCTCCTGGCCAACTCCGGGCCAGGGGACAAGCAGGCCCGGCCAGAGGACAAGTTGAGGAGAGGATAATAAATGTCATCTTGGCGGATCCACCCTCTATGACTCAACTTCACAAGCAGATCCATACCGTCAACCAAGTGATGGCCGTGACGGAGACATATGACGAGGACAAAGGCATCACATTCAACAAGCGGGAGCTATACCACAATTTGGAGGTGAGGAGCCTTCCCCTTTCCATTGAGGCTGTGCTGACCAACCAGGCCACTTGGAGTAGAGTGAGGAGGATTCTAGTGGATACGGGGGCTTCTAGGGACATTCTGTATTACTCTTGCTTTAAGGAAATGGGGCTCCCCGATGCACACCTCACCCCTTACAACGGCCAGCTCGAGGGCTTCACCAACCATAAGGTCGACGTCAAAGGCACCATTGACCTAGATGTCATCCTGGGGGAGGAACCCGCCCAGAGGTCGAAAAAAGTACGCTTTCTGGTCCTTGACCTAAATTCTTCTTAGAATGCTATTTTGGGTTGCCCATTGTAGGCAAAGTTCGAAATGGTGGCTTCTCTACCCCATCAAAGGGTAAAATTCCCTGCGATGGGGAAGGTCGCGACAGTTGAAAGCAACCCCCGCCATCTCTTGCAATACCAGATGGCCCAAAAAAGGCTCGAAAGGCAGCCGAGGGCCCATCCTGAGCCAGCAAATTGGGGTGGTCAAGGAAGTGCCAAAAGGGAAGTCGCCTGAAAGACGAGATGGCGAGATGGCAACCTCGCCAGAAAGCATCCCGGCCAAACTAAATCTTGATGAAGTGGAACTCGCAACAGGACGAAAGATCATAGTGAGTTCCACCCTTCCATCCAAAGAAAATGAGGAACTTGTCCACTACCTCCAGCAACGTCAGGAGGTCTTCGCTTGGGATATAAGGCAAATGCTAGGGGTCAGAGAAGAAACCATGGTGCACAAGCTGAATCTCGACCCCACCAGGCGCCCAGTACAACAAAGGCCGAGGAAAACAAGCCTTGAGAAGGAGGCCGCGGCCAGGCAGGAGGTAGAAAGACTCTTGCAAGCCGGCTTCATTCGAGAAGTCCAGTTTCCCACTTGTATGGACGTCGTGTTGGTTAAAAAGGTCAACTATAAGTGGAGAATGTGCGTCGACTTCGCTGATTAAAATAAAGCATGCCCGAAGGACTGTTTCCCTCTGCCCAAGATTGATATGATGGTGGAGGCCACGACTGGGCATCGATTGTTTAGCTTCCTGGATGCATTCTCTGGATACCACCAAGTGAAGCTGGACCCGAAGGATCACATCCACACTTCCTTCAGAGCCACGGGAGCCATATACTGCTACAACGTGATGCCTTTGGGTTTAAAAATGCGGGGGCCACGTACTAGCGTATGTGAACGGCGTCATAAAGGACCAAATCGGAAGGAATTTGGAGGTGCACATAGACGATATGGTGGTAAAAACCAAGGAAGGAGACCACCTGGCTGACTTGAAGGAGACCTTTGATAACCTAGACCTCCACCACATGAAGCTTAATCTAGATAAAAATGTGTTTTTGGGGGGGAGGCCAGAATGTTCCTTGGTTTCATGGTCACGGAGAGGGGAATCGAGGCCAATTCGCTGAAGATAACAAGAATAATGGATTTGAAAGAGCCTAAATGCATCAAGGACATCCAGAGGATGAATGGATGTATTGCCTCGCTGGGGAGGTTCATTGCCAAGTCAGCAGAAAGAAGTTTGCCGTTCTTCGAAGCTCTGAAGCAAGCTGGAAAGAACTTTGAATGGACTAAGGAATGCAGCAAGGCTTGAGAAGAAATGAAAACCTGCTTAGCAAACCCCCCTTTACTAGGTCAACCGAAGCAGGACGAGACCTTGTATGTGTACTTGGCAGCGGCCGATTTAGCGGTCTGCGGCCAATTTAGAGGTCTCAGCCGTCTTTGTTAGGGAAAAGGGCCCCTCTCAAATACCTGTATATTATGTAAGCAAGGCCCTTAATGAGGCCGAGTCTCTTTATATAAATATAGAAAATTTAGCCTATTCCCTTGTTGTTGCAGCTCGAAAATTGCGAGCTTACTTTGAGTCCCATAGTATAGTCATTTTGAGAAATTTGCCCCTCAAACAAGTATTCCACAAGCCAGATATGTCAGGCAGGATGCTCAGATGGGCTGTAGAGTTGAGCGGCTATGACATAGACTTTCAACCAAGGAAGGCCATTAAGGCCCAAGCACTGGTCGACTTCCTTGCAGAAACAGCCTTCAGCGAACTCGGCCCGGCCAGAGATGAAAGGGTAAGACCTCCGCCAATCGACTCGAGTAAATCTTGGGTCCTCATGGAAGATGGCGCCTGCAATCAAATGGGTCAAGGGGCAGGATTGGTAATAATCTCCTCAGGTGGGAACATCAAGCTGGAAAGGCTGTAAAGTCGAATAACCAAGTCGAGTACGAGGCGTTATTAAATGGGCTCAAATGGACCTGCGCCCTTGGCATCCAAGAAGTAAAAGTGCAAAGCGACTCTCAGGTAGTCGTGAGCCAAGTGCAAGGCGAATTCCAAGCCAATGAACCCTCCTTAGAGCAGTACCGGGATATAGCTAGAGAATGGATGGCCAAGCACCGAAGCTGCATCATTGAAAAGATCGCTAAAGAAGAAAATGGCCGGGCCGACTACCTATCCAAAATGGCCTCGACCCAACCCCCCAGGTATATGGGAAGGAGTCGAAGTCCAAGAAGTTGTTGTCCCGACACTCGGACAACAGAACCATCTGGTTCTGAGCACCCAAGAGGTCACATGGGTCGACCTTTTCAAAGCATATTTGGAAAAGGGCGACTTGCCCCAACGACCCTAATGAGGCAAGAATGATAAAAAGAAGATCGACCAGATACAAGATCCATGGTGGGCAATTATACAGAAGAACTTTCTCAAAGCCTCTCCTGAGATGTGTCGAGCCCAAGATGACGCTCCCCTTGCTGGAAGAAGTCCATGAGGGAGTATGTGAAGGACACCCTGGAGTGAGATCCTTGGCTGAAAGGATCCTGCACTTGGGATCCTATTGGCCATCATTGAGGAGGGCTGCCGAGCAATTGGTCAAAAGATGCCCAAAATGCCAAGAATATGGTGACATCCCAAGGCTCCCATCAGTAGAGCAGACACCACTGATCCCTACTTGGCCTTTCGATTTGTGGGGAATGGATCTGATAGGTAAGTTTCCAAAGGCTAGGGCTAGGGGTGGCCTGGAATACCTAGTCGTGGCAGTGAATTATTTCTCTAAGTGGATAAAGGCTAAAGCCTTAGTTCACCCCACTGAGAAAAACATGCTCAACTTCTTCCACGACCAAGTGCTATGCCGCTATATACTTCCCAGGGCCATTGTCACCGACCATGGGGTCCAATTCGCCTCGATGTTCTCGGGCGAGTGCCGGAGATTGGGAATATAGCATTGGAAATCTTCAGTAGTCCACCCCCAGGGGAACGGACAAGCAGAAGCAGCCAATAAGCTTGTGATCACGTCCCTGAAGAAAGCAATTGATAGCAAGGCAGGAAAGTGGGCAGACGAGTTGCTTGCAACGCTGTGGTCCATCTGGACCTCGACTAGGGGGCCAACAGGGGAAACTCCCTTTGCGCTAGTTTATGGAGCAGAGGCAGTCGTCGCCGCAAAACTCGCCATCCCGACCTTGCGAGTCTCAGAGTTCCACGAAGACAGCAACCTTTGCGAACGCTTAAGGGATCTCGACCTCCTAGAAGAGAGGAGAATAGAGACCCGAGTCCGGATGGAAAAAGCAAAATGCAAGATGAAGGACCACCACGACCAAAGAGCAAAACTAAAGAATCTCAAGGTCGGGGATTCGGTACTCAAGAAAATTGAGGCCACAGGACAAAGAAAAGACAGAGGGAAGCTCGCCCCCAACTAGGAGGGACACTACAAATTGGCGCAAGCCATCAGAGAAGGAACCTTCATCCTTGAACAACCTGATGGAAAACGATTAGGCAATCTTTGGCATTCTGATAATTTAAAAAGATATTATGTCTAGATGGCCTATGGTAATTAGCCTACCAGTTAGTCATTAATCTTGGACGAAAGACTTGATGCATTCCGTTTTTAAGACGCAATGTATTCAAAACCAAATGAATTATGTCTTTATGATATGATATTGTCCCTTATATCATTTAAGTTAATGTTTGAGGAAGTTGAATGTAATTGCAAAAGAGCATATCAAAAAGTAATTTTATAAATAAAGGCCTTTAAAAGGCCGAGTTTACAATAAAGGCCATAAAGAGGCCAGTGTTACCACAAGAGAGAAAGTAGAAATACAAAAAGAGCCTAAGTAGCAGGGACGTCTTCCCCTCCTTCCTCTGGGTCCACTCCCTCAGTAGTTGGCGCCTCCTCACCCATCTATGCTGGCCTGGGTAGTGGGAACGTATAATTTCCTTGCCCCCCAAGGGCAGAGTCCGGAGCGAAGGTTGGTTGGGTAACAGGACCGTCGAGTTACTCCAGATAGTCATCTACATAATTGAAGAAGTCTGGTTTCTTGACTTCTGGAGCAATCCACCGGCATCGCCCTTCCTCCGTATGAAGTTTCTTAATATCTTCGAGTTCCTTAGGGGTAAAGGGCAAAAAGCAGTGACTAGCCTGCATAGAGGGATCTGAAAATAAGGAAGCAAACCACTTGGCGAGCTTAGCTGGATCATGAGAACCGTAGGCCTGGCGAATGATGTGAGCTGCCCACTAATGAAGTAGGAGCCTGCCTCATATCGCACAGACTCCAGGAACTCCCCTGAAGCCTTGAATTCCGCCACCCCTTCAGCCTTCAACTTATTTACATAGGGGTCGGATTCCAACTCAGCCACCCATCCAGAAAGTCTCCTCATCTCGCCCTCGCAAACCTCGGCCTTTAGCTTCATCTTTTGCAAAGCCTCTTGCAGGAATTTCACCTGGTCCTTGAAGCTGTTCCCTCTAGCCCTGGCCGCCAGAAGTTCTGCATTGCAAGAGGAGTTGGCCTCCTTAAGTAGGGAGACTTCCCTTTGCAACCCAAGATTAGCCCTCATGGCTGCAGAGAGATGAGATTGGGAAAGATCCATCTCCTCTCGCAGTTGGGCATTTTGCCCTTCCATAAGGTTCAACTGGGATCTCACCCTCTCAACCTCCTCAGCCTGAGCAGCCAAGGCTGTGACATGCTCCACTATTTGGGACAAAAAAGAAGATCACTCAGTTAAAAAATCAACAACTTAAACAATGCAGGGGCCATGATTCACCCATTACTGCAAAAGTTCTGAAGACCAAGGGAGAACTTACCACCCCTACCAGGGTCGATTTGGACTGACTGCTTTGAGCTAGGGGCCATGGGGGAGATTGGGCAGGTGGAGGACTTGGGGAGGCAGAAGAGACCTCCACAATAGCTGGGGCTTCCTCAGTCCTCTTTCTCTTGCGATTCAAAGTCAATTCCTCCTCTGTTTCCCTAGAGGGTTGACTCACTAGAGCAGGGGAGGATGTCGCCTCATCAATAGGGCCCTCTCCAACTAGGCCTCCCCATACCTCTGTGGGGGCAGCAGCAGCAGCATCAGCAGCTCTGGCCAGCCTTTGGCCTGTTACAGTTTCATCCCTTCTTTGCTCTTGGGTGCTATCATCAAGGACCAGCTTGGGCAAGCCATTCAGGGGCGATTCATCCAATTTAGCCAGCCTAGCCAGCCTAGCCAGCCTCTCGGCCCTTAATCTCTTGACAAGATCATCTGGGCGAAACATGACTGCAAAAGAGGAAATTAAGACAAAGTGTTGTAAGTCAGAAAAGCCCTAAATTGATATCAGAAATGGTAACTACAAGTAAAAGTACCATTTTGGCTAGGAGAGCACTTGTTGCCCCGGCGACACGCCCCATAGTCTCTTGAGAACACCCCTCCAGGGTGAATTATCCATTCCCAGCTGAGGTTGAGGGGGGGGGGTTCCACTACTACCATAGATTGGGGCCCCTTTCCTTCTATAACCCCATACCTACTGAGGTACTTGTCACCCAAGTAGGCCTCCCCATCAAAGACCCACAACTAGCTGCCTCCCCCAACCCTCAGCATTCTTCTCACCTTTCCCAGGATGAAATGCTCAGGCGGAGTCCCTGGAATCTCTCCAAATCAAATTCGGGCCTGGCCATCTCCTGAGCCCCCACTGGGATGGGAAAACCAACTCGGCTCTCCACCCAGATCCATTTATCAGACCATCCCTTCACTTTCTTTGGGAAGTGGTCGAAAAGACTAAAAGTTTCGGCCCTAGATCGGACAGTCAAGGTCCCTTTTATAAAGACCATGGTATAAAAATAGTCAAAAAGGTTTAGGGTGGGTTCTTGGTTAAGGCTACGTCAAGCCACTATAAAAGTTGTGACTGCCTTGATGGCGTTAGGGTGGATGTCAGGGAACCTAACACCTGTTCTAGTGACGAATTCCACCAGAAAGGGGTGCAGTGGAAATCTGAGGCCAGAGGCGAGTTGGGCAGGATGCACTACTAGGGCATAATTTTTTACAGCGAAAACAGGGCAATCAAAATCTTTCACCCTGTAATCTCCCTCATCTAACTATACTTGGCTTTGATCTCCTCTACTTCGGGGGAGGAAATGGAGTTCCCATGCCTCCGAGAAATTATTGGTGTGGCTTGGCTCTTCCCCTTCTTATTAGCCTCGGATTGTCCAGCCATCGCTGAGGTACCTGCCAAGCCACAAGACGGATTAGACTCAAACTTATCGTCCAGTAAGGACTCTATCAACTCCCTCTCCTCTAAGTCCACAATAGGGTGGTCAAGCACCAACCACGCCTCCTCAGACAACCCTATCTCGGTGCAGGCCCTTTGCACAATCCTCATTCCTAAACCGGTTTCATACTAGGTAAAAACGGATTGGAAATCCTTACAGATGGTAAAGGATTCATCCCCCTTAACACATTCTAAACCCTGGAAACTCATCTTTTTGCTTTGCGTTGTGAGAACCGATCCCCTCTAACTTAAGCATCGAAGAAGATTCCCGAAGCAAAAGCCTCCGGTCACCTTTCTTTGTTTGTGTTCCTTTCAGGTTCTACATGAAGTAGACCCATATTTCTTTACACATTGCTCATCGAAGTTCGCTGGACAGCTCAACAATGATTTCTGCAACATCACCTTGATGTTTGGTGGGAATGCATCAAATGGGAAATCCATTGCGAAGTTTTAAGGAAGATCAATTGTACTGTTTCAAGCTGATGCACTTGGGCAATATTATCCAATTAGACCATAAGTTGTTAACTGTGCAGATAGAACCATAATGTTAAAATTCCAGTGATAAGAAGATCATCCTTTTTCAATTGTGTAAGCTTATTTAGTTTCTTTAGATTGGAAATTGACGAAGGTACAACTGGATATGCTCAATTTGGAAAGAGTTCGGAGATTTGGTAGGCCCAGAAGGTATTCTCCATCATTTTTTACACCATTGGGATCTGGCAAAAAGACGATGCCTTGCATTGCAAATGCTTTAATTGTGAGAGGTTCCAAATTTCCCGAGGTAAAAATGTTCCTCCTAGACCGTGGTTAAGTATCAAAACTTGCACGTTCAGAAGGTTGGATATCGATGATGGAAGGCCCTCGTATATGGATAAAGTAAGATACCTCAAATTAACAAGGTGTACTATTGCAGAAGGAGAATTGTGAAAATGAGAGACGTCCAAGTCCAAAACTATAAGCAACTCAAGTCCTCGTCTCTGTCAAAGAAATCTTCACCAACATCTTGGGGGCACATAAGCGAGCGAATATGGGGGCGCAAAGAGATTAGAAGAAGAAGGACAATAGTGCAAAATGACTCGAGGAGAGTACCGTGTGTCGTCTTCATAAGAAGCATCAGTATATTGATTGAGAAAGTTTTCCAGCTTGGCATCTCTCAAGCAGAAGTCCTGCAAGAGATTATGCATATGACATGTTCTAATTCTACCTAAGAGACCCCTTTCTTACCAGAATTAAATCTCTCCATAGGATCGTCCAAACACTTCTCTGCAACCTTTTCTCGGTTTTTTATTTGTAAACTATCTAGAAATCCCTCAACTATCCATAACCTAATCAGTTTCTTTGAAGGGATTTCAAAATTTGCAGGGAAAGCTCCCAGGTAAAGGAAGCAAGCTTTTAAGTGCAAAGACAAATGATTATAACTCAAACCAATTATTTCTAAATATGGTTTTGGATCTTCAATTAAATGTGAAGGTACACTTCCTGCAACTTTTTTCCAGCATTTTGGAGTTCTACTGATCTTACAGAGAATTCTTGCAGCCACATTAATTGCAAGATGAAGTCCTTGGCATTCTTCTTCAATTTTCTTTCCATTTTCCTCCAAATTCAAAGGGATATTTTCTTCACAAAATTTTTTTAGCGAAGTAACTTCCAACCTTCTTCTAGATTAAAAAACTCATGTGATGTGGGACTTCCGAATTAAGATAACTAGCCATAATACCGTATCGGCTTGTCACAAGAATTCAGCTTCCATATGTCTGATTTGGACACTTTGTAATTTCACTGAGGGCCTCCACACATCATCCATAACAATTAGAAACCTTTTGCCAATCAAATTTTGTACAGCATCTGATCGAAATCATCACAAGGAAGAACATACTTGCTATTTGCTTGCAACCCTCTGAGAAGGGTTGCCAACACATTTCTTGTTTCATATTCATGTGAAAAAGTTGCCCTTAAACGAACATGGAAGTAATTCAAAATTGCAAGGTCAGTGAAAAAGATCCTAGCAAGAGTTGTCTCACCAATACCTCCAATCCCTACAATTGAAATAGCTTTCAGGCCCTGCGGAAAGGCAAGAGTAAGATAATCTTTAATTTGTTCCAGGTAGAGGTTAATGCCCCATGATGTTGTTGACCCCGTAGGGATCCAGGTGCGCTGATCTCCATCTAGACGAGGAACCTGCATGAAGTTTTACTAAAGTGGGTAATGGGATAGATTTCCAACACAACTCCGATGAAAAAGTCAGTAAACTATCTAACTCTCTTTATCGAATAAATAGTATCTAGAAAAGAGTAAATGCACATACCTTTAAAGTGGGAGTAATAAATGCTTTTATAGACCTTTCACTTAGGGAAAAGTCTCGTGTAGTTTCGGTGTGGTACTTGTGTCATCTGCTTAGGGGGCACAAGTCCTCCAATTATGCTAAGGCATAATTAAGGTTATAGTACATCATTTGCCCTTTCAAAAATGCAGAAACAGAGGTGGGTTCGGCCATGCGGCTTTGTCTGGTGTGTCCTGCCATGAAAATCTGGATTTAACGATTAGCTTTGGGGATCCAGCCAAGTGGTTAGATGAGGATCTTCGGTCATAATGTTGCCTTAGGGTGGGTTAGCCCCCTACCCTTTCAAAAATGAAAGGAGAGGACAATGAGGGAAATGATGTTGGTTGGTTGCCCGAGGCATCAGTGTTGTCACGTAGCAATAAATACGCTGTGATGGTGTTCGTAGGTATTTGAGTAGTGCAGAATTAAGTATTTGGAGCGTTTTTGAGATTGCTGCCTGGGGTTGAGCCATGTCAGTGGCTTGATTTGAAGCCACGATTGCTACGGATGAGCCGATAAGCAAGGGTTTTAAGTATAAAAGAGGTGGGATTTGCAATTTTGTTTGTTTTTGCCATTTTTTCTTTGGAGTGTTAAGTTCTAGCTACTATGGAGACTCAATCATTCTGCCATTTC
>JAKNRG010105144.1:0-11626 GCA_024706555.1 Mandevilla sanderi x Mandevilla atroviolacea | reverse complement strand
CCCCACAAGTCACAATGAACAAGATCAAAAACATCCTTTGAGTGTATGTCACTTAATGGAAAGGGATTTCGAGTTTGTTTTGCTCGAACACAAGATTCACAATGATGTTGAAATTTAGAAATAGAAATGTGTGGAAAGAGATGTAATAGCTTTTCCTTTGGTGCATGACCAAGTCTTTTGTGCCAAACATCCAACTCACAGTTGCTTGAAGTCGACATTGCCATGCCTCCCTTATTGATGGAATGGAAATTATATAATCCATTCTGGAGTCTACCCACTCCAATCGGGTTCCCCGTAGGTAAGTCCTATACCAAACAAATGTCTCGTAAGAAGGTTATTACACAATTCATGTCTTGTGTCAACTTAGAGACAAATATGAGATTGCATTTAAAACGAGGGACATGCAAAACACCATTCACTATCATGTTGTTTTGTAACATCACTCGACCAATTATCTTTACTGGGACATGATCTCCATTGGGTATCTGTACTGGTGCAACATGTAAATTTGTTGTCTCTTCAAAGAATTGGCTATTATCGCATGTGATGTGGTCAGTGGCTCCAGAGTCTTAGATCCAAGGTTTAGCAATTGAAGACTTACAAGTCATATTGGCAACTGGAATGGTAGATTGATCAGTGTCTGTTACCTTGGAATCCTTGCCTGCATTCAAATATTCGAGCAGTTGTGTTAATTGATTTGTAGAAAACCCAGTTACAGGACTACTCTCAATTGAGATATGGGCAGCATTTGGCGGATGATTTCTCCTTCTCCCAACTCCCATTGGCCTTTTCCAATGACTAAGGTATCCTATAATCTCAAAACATTACTTTTTGGTATAACCCATCTTCTTGCATTGATCACACCTTGGGCGATCTTTCCCACCTGTTCTGGATGATGAACTACAACGATCGTTGTAGTACTTTGGAGACGCTTCACTTTGTTGAACACTAAATGCTGAAGTCTCAACACTGCTTCGCCTCTGTACCATAATACTTCGTTGCTGCTCATCTTGAGCAACCATCTGATAGGCGGTGCGCAAGCTTGGTGTGGGTGATATTGCCAGAATTTGTGATCTTATGGTGTTGAATGCTTCATCTAGCCCCATAAGGAAGGTAAACAAATTCTCTTCCTCCAGCATTCATTCTAATTGTTTGTGTATGTCACATTTGCAACCACTGCATTTACATCGTGGTAATGGAGAGCTAACATTTAACTCATCCCAATATCCTTTCAGTTTGGTGTAATAGGCAGAAACTAAGAGCTTTTCTTGCTGCAATTGGCCAATGGCTTGTCGCATCTCATATATTCTGGACGCATTCCCTTTTCCAAATCGTTCCTCTAGGTCTATCCATATATCCCGAGTAGTTTTTGCAACTTTCACACTATTGCGAATGGTTTTCTCCATGCTGGTTTTCAACCACCCCATCACCATTGCATTGTTTCGCTTCCAGTGTGGCAACTCTGTGGCTCCATCATCCGGCATGGGCTGACTTCCATCAATGAAAGAATACTTATTTTTGGCTTAAAGAGCATTCTGCATCTCAGTTGCCCATTCATTGTAATTGAATTATGCAAGAATGTCGATGACAAGTTGCTGGCCAGTGTGATCTAAAGGATGCACGTAATAGGGCGACATGATATCCACCATGGTTGTTTGAGTGGTCTTGGCGACAACTTCCTTTCCAGTGGAGCTCATGATGCAGAATGATGGAACGAAGGTCTAATGGCTCTAATACCATATAGAAATTGGACCTTTTGACTTGCGTTTTGATTAATAGTGTATGGATATAAATACACAGCTTTGGATACATCATGAGATTTAGAAAATGATAAGAACTAATCTAATTCTACCTAAGATAGAATTATCTACAAGCTATAAGATAGACTTCTACTGATACAAAGAGTCCTACTCCTATCTAATTTATCTCCTATAAAACTAAGAGAAAATGATAAATTTAGTACCCAAACTTAATTCCAAAATTTAATATGATACTTTTTCTTTTTTTCCTGCCAACTCAGTACTCAAACAACTTATAGACAACCATTTTGATACTTCTAGCCATATTTGAACCACTTTCCGACACTTGAGGCATGACATATGCTAAGTTTTCAAGGGGAATAATCATCAAACACATTTTTCCCCTCTTGACTCACCTCAAGCAGGGCAAAAATGAATATCTTTGTACGAATGAGTATTCGAGATAAGATCTTGGTTGTATTGCTAAACAATAATGGAGGTAAAAGACAATTCATAATGAGCCCAATGATCTATTCAAGTCCATTCTCTTCTTTGGTTAAGAAAATTTCCAGAATCTCATAACTCAAGTGTTGGAAAATGGTTCAAACTTGGCCAGAAGTATCAAAGTGGATGCCCATAAATTGTTTAAGTACTGAGTTGGCCGAAAAAAAAGAAAAAATATCAAATTGGATATTAAACCTATGTTTACGTACTAAATCGACCATTTTCCCTAAAACTAATATGAACTTACCCCTATTTTAAATTTTGTCAGTGCTAATCCAATGTAGAACATAACAAATCATTAAGACCCATGAAACATTAGAAAGAATGATGCACAAATTTTCTATACATCTAAAATGGCTGAAATAGCCAATATATATCACTATATCAGTAGCACATGGATATCTACTGAACATCTACAACATTGGATATATTTAGTTTTTTCCCTAATCAACCAGTGAATATGCAGCAGTACTCACCAGATGAATTAAAAGAATTATCAATTTGATGATATATCAACAGCTCTCCCTTACTGCAGTCTGTTGAGATACATTCATAAGCCAAAAATTCTGTTAAGTCATAGGAGTTCACCTAATAGAAGTTGAAGCAGCAGATGCAGTAGTTTGCCTCTGGCTCACCTTCATATAGAGTCCCTGCAAAGAGGAATCATACTTGAGCACATAAATTTTATTTGTCAATTATTATTTTCCCTTCCTAACATAACACATACTGCAAGTTCCAACCTATCTACAACTGAGGATAATTCCACCAATTAGTTGAAGAGTTTAAAGCAAAAGAACTAGATGTACAAAAGGAATGATTATATGATTAATGCATATCTCCTTCCAGCTTTTTGACCACTAATTCCTAAATTTGTGATCAGGCATTCACGTTTTTCAAATGTCTGACAGGCAATATAGTAATGACTAAAAGCCCGAGCAGCCTGAGAACAGTTGATTTCGTCATTTGGGTCTGATGCAGTTGAGTATCTAATGGACATCTGGAATTCCAAGTTTTGGCAATAATCTAAACAGGGTTCAAGCAGTAATAATGCGCTAATTAGTGCATCACTCCCACGGGGCTGCTACCTCTAGTAACCAATTTAACTTGAGAAAGTTTGAACAGAACTTTTGTGTAAACAGACAATTAGTACTACAGAGTAAGAAGAATTACATTGGTGGTGTGAATTGTTGCTCCAGTTGTCATGCTAATATTTTGATCTGGGATCAACTCAAAATTTAGGTGCTGCAGAACGACTGCAAGAGCAACAATCGCTTCTAGCAACGCAAATTGATCACCCACACACTTACGAGGCCCTCCACTGAATGGAATGAATCTGACATATAGTTTCCAACAATTGAATCAGTAGCATTTTAGAAAAACCGTGCGATAATTGAACTAATTGTTTTGGCTTTTATTGTTGATAGGAAAGCAAACATGCAACAAAGAAAAATCCTAGATGAAATAGATACCTAAAATCAGTATTTGACTCATTTGGAACTGGGCCTTCCAAGTCAAATCTTTCCGGCACGAATTCATCAGCTCTTTCCCAGACCTTTAACACACATCAAACGTATAAGAAACAAACTTTTTACTTGGGTGTGAAATGCTTCGTTTCAAGAGTAGCTTCCGACAAATGCTATATTTCCAATAGCTGTAAACTTTAGATTAACCAACTTGTGAATCAAAGGAGTCCAATACATGGTCTATGAACCAAATGAATATCCCCAGGAGTAATAATTCAAGTCCAACTTTATTTTTGGTTCAGTATTGCATCCTTCAGCATTTGCAGATTGAGAAATGAGGATGTGTTTCAAGTTGTTCTCTACAGCAAGAAAATCTGGTCTGCTGGATTTACTTCTTCATGATTTCCAAGAGTAATCAGGTAAAGGATAATTGCAGGGGGAAAAAATGAAATTTTAATCCACTGTTACCTGTGCAGAATGATGGATATTATACACCGAAATCATTATATCCTGACCAGCATTAACTTTATAGTTCCCAGGAAGCATATCAGGAACTTGAGCTCTTCTTAACAGAACCTAGCAGAATTCAACTTGAATTATCATCAGAAACATGAATGAGCTGCACATTCAACTTAGGATAAATAAGTAATAACCTACAGGAGGATGAGGATACAAACGCATTGACTCATTTATGCAACGCATCAAGAACTTGAGACTTTGTATGTCGTTATAGGAAGGAAGTCGACCTTGTAAAACTCTGTCAACCTCTTCTTGTGCTTTCTTCAAAGAGGACGGGTCCTGCACATGATGGAAGTATCACATATAAAATAAGAGATAAGTATAGAGCAGAATCATAAAGAGAAAGAGAATATAGATGATTGCCTAGACCAATAATCCTTTTATCTTTGAATTATACCATAAAATGCTCAAGTGAAAATCAAACAAGTTATTTGAACGAAACTAGGAGAATGCCAAATCTAATAATTTCTGCAATTTCAACAGAAAAGTATTACATCAATCATCGCATTGACATCTAGCATCACAGTATTTAGTTAGGATGACAGCAAAGCTAACATTGTACTGAACTATACAAAAGAGAATTTTGAAGGAACTGTTTTAGTAGCAGAACCTCTATAGTCCACAACTTTCATTCTTGTGCCAGCCTATGTGAACCCCATCAAGGAATTAATCAAGCAATTGTATACCTATGTTTTATTCATGTCCCCCATATATTTTCTGAATTTGGAGTTAATCTCATCATAATAAGTCAATATTATATTACTACTTTCAGCAACTGTAACAATTTATCCATCTTTGTAATAAATGCTTATGCATGCTTTTGGCTTTAGTTTGCCCTTTAATTTTACTCTCTCTGGCACTGAGTGATACATTACCAACACAGTGCGGACAAACAAGGTAAACTTTTGCTAGAGAAGGGAAAAGAAAGATGATTATAAGATTTAACATTTTAGGACCAGCAATAAAAACCCAAAAGTCTCAGAATTCACGAAATGGAGGGGGAAAAAGAACTAACTGGACATGAGACATAAAAATAAGACAATACCTTACTTAGCAGGTATGCTGTCCATGTCAATACCGAACCAGTAGTTTCATGGCCAGCAACTAACATCGACAGGAGGTCATCTCGTAGCTGGGTACTTGAGACCTAAACACTTCAAATTATCAAACTTTGAGATGGTAAAAATATCAGACACTAACCACATCCTGAAATGGACTTATAAAAGACCTAAGTTCAAATAATGCCAATAGGAACTTCTAAACTTCTGTAAAGAGGGTCAATGGCTTATTTGAACGAGATAGTTCAGTATTTACAGCAAGGTACGAAGAAATTCAACATCATAACAAACCTCCTCTCGGCTGGCAAGCAAAAAGCGAAGTATGCTAGGATCTGAATTATTTACATACTCCTCATCTGTTATTCTTTCACCCTCGGTTTCTACAATCTCTTTGCATTTTGTAATTAGTTCTGCAACAGTTTGTCTAATAAGTTCGACTGCTTTTTCAGCTTTTATTTGTCGTGGGACTACTTTACATAGAGCCTTAATCTGCAAAAAGGCAAAAATGGCGCACTCATTAATGTGTTAGTAAGAAAGATAAACACAAAAGGAAATACAATGAGGAAAAAGGTCTGGCCTTCCAATATGGCAACAGATCAGTTGAACGCAGTTCCGCTTCTTTCAATGCCGTGTAAACAGCCTCAATGACTGGACTATCAGCAGCAAGGGAATCAAAATTGTAGTTGAACACAGCTAGTCCAATAACATCAAGGGTTAGTTGGGAGAACTTCTCCTCCATGTTTACCGCAGAGCCATTGATGGCATCAGCTCTGAGCTTCTCCACCAATCTTTCAGCACATCTGCAAAAGACCCTATCAACAATTACTGACAAGTACGTCTTGTGAAGTGATGGAACCACAGCTCTGCGCCTTGCCTATAACAAATTAGATATAATCTCAAAACAGTTGCATTTAATTAGAGAGCCCTGTTTAATCCATATCAAGCAAAGAATGCAGCTACCGAAAGTTCATTGAATGAGTAGAAAAAAATCGTCATACCTATCACTAATGGAAGAAAAGAGAAGCTAAGGAATGATTGTTTACCGTCCAAAGGGGACCTTCGGCAATGGCAAAGCCAGAACCAAACAAGAATTCAGAAACCTCAGAGACAAGACCCTTAGCATACTTCCCGTAGTTTCTCAAGACATGCTTAGCAATGGCAGGGTCACTGACAACAACAAAATTCCTAGGCCCAGCAGCAAGACGATAAATAGGGCCATACTCATTCATCCACTTGAAAAGTGGAAGAAATAATGCACCACCTAAAAGCTCAGAGACATCTTCAAGCTTTGCATTTGCAGTGGGGATATTGGAATCATCATTCCTGGATATGGTTAAAGACCTGGTCAAATTGGTTAGCCAATCTGGACTAACCCATGATGTGGGCTTGGTGGAGGGAGGTGGTGGCTTATTGTCTAAAGAGAACCTAATTGTGGAAAAAGAGTACTGAGAAGGAAAGCTTCTGGGATGGAGATTTCTGGTGGTGCAGATTTGGGGAAAGAGAGAAGAAGATGAGCATAGAAACAGTGAAGAGGGCATGGCTTTTGGCCTGGAAGTGGAGGGTTTGCAGAGTGGAATTATGATTCGTTACACTCTTACAGATGAGGAGAGAGGATCTTCCGTGGCGCGTTCTTACTGTTATGGATTGTGTTTAATTTTCTTTTCTTTTCTTTTCTAAGTAAACGCTAAGAAAGAAAGAAAAAAAAACCTGGAGAGAAAAATGGTCTATAAAAAATTGTCTAGTAAGATCGGTATTGTTCAATCTTAAAGTTTTCAGTCGATATTTTTTCATAAGATCCGTGTTGTTCAATCTTAAAGTTTTTTATTCGATATTTTTTCATAATGTATAAAAAAAAACTACTTGCCTCCTCGAACATAGACCTAGTGGCGAAGCCAAGCTTACTCAAGAATTTGTTTTAATAAATTTATTAAACTTCTCTAAACTTTATAATTGACCCTTTCTAAATTGGTTTTCGGTCTATCCAAACTTTTTAATTTTTTCTTATTATAAAAGAAATCTTAATATTATGTATCATTTAGAATTAAACTCTTTTGGTTCCCCCTTCTGCTGCACAAAATGTTGATGGGTGCAAATGGGTTTTTTCGCACCGAACTTAATCCTGACGGCTCTATAGCCCGATATAAAGCTCGCCCTGTTGTCAAAGGGTTCCATCAACGTCCTGGTGTCGACTGCTCTGATACATTCAGTCCTGTTGTCAAACCAGCTACCATTCGCATTATGTTATCTCTTGCTGTCAGTCGAGGCTGGCCTATTTGCCAATTGGATGTCTCGAATGCCTTTCTTCATGGCACCTTGGATGAGACTGTCTTTATGCAACAACCTCCAGGACACATTTTGATCCTCAGTATCCTAACCATGTTTGTCGACTCAAGAAGTCCATCCATGGGTTTAGGCAAGCCCCTCGAATGTGGCACCAATGTTTGACCACAGCTCTCAGGGACTATGGTTTTTCTTGCTCTAAAATTGACACTTCCCATCTGATTTTCATCCTTTGGGCTTAGGCCCTTCATCCACCTTTTGTCTTATTTATGTTGATGACATTATCATTGCAAGCAGTGAACTCACCACTATCCAGTCCTTTATATGCTCCCTCCAGAAGCATTTTCCTTTAAAAGACCTTGGTGCTTTACACTATTTCTTTAGCATTGAGGTCGCTTGGCATGCTACTGGACTTCATCTCATTCAAAACAAGTATATCCAAGAATTACTTCATAAGGCCTCTATGGACAAATGTGCTGCAGTGGCCACACCTCTCTGTCCGTCAACAAAGCTCAGTTCAACCATTGGTGTACCCTTAAGTGATCCTAGCCTGTATCGCTCCATTATTGGTGGACTTCAGTATCTTACATTCACTAGACATGATATAGCATTTGCGGTTAACAAATTGGCACAATTTATGCACACTCCGACCGATGTCCATTGGACTGGTGTCAAAAGAGTATTGCGCTATCTTCGTGCCACTCCTACACATGGTTTGACTCTTACAAAGTCTGCTGATATCTCCTGTAGCTCTCTTGCTGTTACAGGATATTCTGATGCAGATTGGGGAGGCTCTTTAGATGATAGACGATCTACCACTGGCTATGTAGTATTCATTGGTCCTAGTCTTGTTTCGTGGGTCTCTCGGAAGCAACGAGCAGTTTCTCGCTCATCCACTGAATCTGAATATCGAGCTATAGCATCAGCAGAAGCAGAAATTACTTGGGTTCAGTTGTTACTATGTGAAATTGGTATAATCTCTTCTTGTCCCACGTTGTGGTGTGATAATATGGCAGCAACGTACCTTACAGCAAATCCCATCTTTCACTCTCGAACAAAACATTTGGAGATTGACTTCCACTTTGTCTGTGACAAAGTTCAGCAACGCCAACTTCATGTTCGTTATATTCCTACCATTGATCAACTTGTTGACATTCTCACCAAGCCTATTTCCAAGACTCGATTTCAATTCTTGCGTGACAAGTTGACTGTGAAAACACCCTCCGTACAACTTGCGGGGCCTGATAGAGATACATATATTTACACTTGTTAGATATACAAATTGTATATAGTGTAATTATCCACACGTGTATATTTAGATTAGGACTCTCAATGGTATCATGTATTTATACGTTGTATCTCTGAACATTGAATCAAGGAAGTTTTCTACTCTTTCAGGCCCTACTGATGCAGAAGATAAACCTGGAAAATGAACTAAATCAAGTCAAGAAGCAAATGAACAGTATCAGAAGAAAATATATCTACTTGAAGAAGCTCAAGCTGAATGCTTGGAGAAAGCTCAAGCTCTTGAAGTACATCTGAAATTGATGGAGGAGAAATGTAAATGTGGTAGAAAGGTCAGTTGTTTATTTCCCTTAGACCAAATGCTTCCAACAGATTCTCTTAGATTTCTTTATGGGATAATTTTGTGGGTCACATACACCTGATGAAAGACTCTCAGTTTTGGTTGCCTCTTCTTCTATTTTATTATGTTATTATTCTTTCTGTTTTCTATATCCTTACTTGTTTTACTTATGAGTCCTTTTTTTCTTCCAGGATGGCAGGTTTCCCACTGCTAAAATGATAAATGAATCAAGACGCAATGACCTTGCTGAGGCTTTGAACATGGATAATGTTGATAAGATTGAGCTTCAAAGGTTAGTAAACAAGGAAGATCCTGATTCTTTCGTCTCTGAGGTTACAAAAATATTAAATCTGGAATACTTAAATCCTTTTCTTTGTTCTAAGTTAAAATGAGAGCTCCAGGAGGTCCTAATTGACTCTTTCACTTTCTCTTCTTCTTTTCTGTAATTTGGTTTTTACATCAAATTCTTATTGAAAACACGCGCTGCTTTTCATCTGAAGGGCAAGGCAGTCACAGAACCAATTCGAGGAAATCAATGACAGTGCCAAAAGAAAGGTACGAGCGGACAAAATCATCTCTAGAAGCAGAGTTGAGAGACCTTCGGGAACGTTACTTCCATATGAGCCTCAGGTTTGCTGAAGTGGAAGCTCAGCGTGAGGATCTTGTAATGAAGCTCAAGGCAGTCAGAACTGGAAAAAGGTGGTTCTCCTGATAATATCCCAGTGAGAAGATTCCTACTTACCTCAGATAGATTTTCTTCTTCATTTTTCTCGACAACGAATTCCAGATAATGATTTGAATAGGAGAGACTGAATAAATAGTTGATTAGGAAATAAACAAATAAATGGTAGGAGAGTATAGCTATTTTGTTCATAGTGATATAGTTTTGACTTTTGCTGACAAAGAAAGCTACATCTACTGATGTACATACTGTAAAAGAGATCAAGAAAAAAACCCATGCAATCTCCTTGAATCAAAAGAGAATTCTCTTATCATCATCATCATTATCATTATTTTTACACCACTAATTTTCTATCTTTCCTAGATGAACTTCTTCACTTTTGAAGCATCATAAGCATGTGCTACAAGAAGCTACTGAGCCTTGAGTGAAATCTAGAAGCATGAAAATGTGTCTGCAACAGAGAAAACTTAGTGGGCACTTAATAGAATGAATATGCCTGTGAAAATATGAATATTAAAAGCTTGATTTGGACAGCATTATAAGTCAAGAACCACTTTGCAATGAAGCTTGGCACTAATTTTTTAACTTCTTCTAATTCCTCATTCTAGTTCGATCAGCAAGCTTTGGACCTTTGAGTCATGTTACAAATACCAACTTTATCCAAAGGTGTTATTTGGGGATTCAAAGGGGCATTTTGTAATTATACGTATATAACATACATACAATATGTTATTTGCTAATGCATTGGTTTGTATTGTACGAGGAAAATTCTTTAGAAAAGTGAAACGGTAGTGATCTTTTTGTAGTCAATGTGAAGACAATTTATTCTACTGAGAAAAGAATAATTGATTCGGTATCAAATGACTCATAAAAATCTGCAACCTCCTCTCAAACCATTACCCAATCAACAAAAAATATATTCTGAGAACAAAAAGTATGATTCCGCTGGTGTCAGCCCAGAAAATTAGCTCTCACCAAAGAAATAATAAAGACGAGCACCTTAAATTTTTAATTAATGTAAAATAAGAAAGCTACTTTCTCTTTCTGTGAGAATACTTTCTGCTGTATATGATGGATTACAGCATCTTTAACTGATAATTAGTCAGTCATCGATCTGATGCTTTTCCGCTCTTATACCCACTTGACACAGCGAGACGAGAAAAACAGTGAAAAATAACAAAACCAATAGAATTTTACAATTAGTAATAATGTTACTAAGTTCAGGCTTTCTTTTGACACTCGAATTGAGTGACTAAAGACTAAGTATTCCCGGCAAATTGCTTTACACCTGCAAAGCTGGTCTCGTCTTGGGAATCCAGATTGAATCCACAATCTTAGACTGGAACGTCTGCCATGAAGATGGAATTATCAGATTACATTTGTCTACTAAAATCTTGATATTAGTAGAGAAAATATTCTGCCATAGTTCCATGTGCATGGTGAGTTCACTTTTTAATACAGAAAATATTGAGAAGCTGAAGCTTCCTAATAAACTAAAGCCCTCCTCAATATATAATATTATTGTGGAGACTAGAAAAGGTATGGTAGTGCAAGATTTTCAATGCCAAAAGGAAACAGAGAAAGAAAGAGAGAGAGAAAAGGTAAAGCAGTAGCATCTGTAATGTAATGTGGAACCCTGGAGATGCCAATGGCATATGCCTTGGAAGATACTCCCTCCATCCCCTCTTTTATCTCTCACTTTTTCCCTAAAAATTGTATGGTATCTCATTTTATTGTTTTATTAAGAAAAATAAAAGGTGAATTAATTTTCTTCTTTTCAAATATATCATGGTTTC